>JAOYRR010000640.1:0-34631 GCA_038994665.1 Podotricha telesiphe
ATTTAAAGATATATTTGTATATACATAGGCCCATAACGGTGATCCTAGAATATAAGTACGTAAACAGTCGAAGCTAGTAACACTGATTCAAGTTTTATTAGCGTTCTGTAAATATTTTTGTAGTCGTTAAAAGTGATGTTAAGCTGTATTGTTAGATCCAGTATTATAGGAAATAAGAAATGTTCAACTATACAGTATGTTGTACAAGAAATATAAAGCTTGCAGCAGTTTATATTAATTGTGACTAGAGTTATACATACTATACATATACTTTTACATGCAACTATGTACAAGTTACATTGTTATGAACCAACCAATGTGCAAACGTCATAGTGTCAGAAAAATAGTGAAGTCTTACTCACTTTATATTCTTTTATAACAGACCGTTTGTTGGCGTTTTTTCCTTAATTCTTTTCTATGACCTCGTCATATTTCTTAACTTTGAACTGATTGTTGTATCCATTCTATCGTGTATGTATGAAATAGATAATAAGAACTTATTGTTACGGTTATATTGCGGCTATGTTGAGACTTGTTCGGGGTATTAGTGTAGTTCGTCTTATTTATTTGATAAATTATGTAGTCTAATGCCATCTCATTTCTCGGTGCCGTTTTCTTCAAATATACAAATATTGATAGTTATTGTTGCTTGAAGTCGTCTTCGAGTGGGCAGGCAGCGTATACATATATAATAAGTAAGTAAGTCTTCTAATTCTTCTTATATGGTAACATTTTGAACATATTTATTCAATTTCAGAGACTTTAAATCTTTCGTAACAGTAAAAACAAAAAGCTTTAGTCTTATTTCCACGTTCTTTGAATCTTCTTTGTAATAAATTAAGATTTCTTGTGGCTTCAAGGCGTGTTCCAGTAGGCGGCGTTGAACTAGTTACATTTACTCAAGTTATTGTATATACAATAGATTGAGTAATTGTAACTAATTGTTCTTATAAAATTACTTCCTAGTTACTTTGTCTGAAGCCAAATCTTGTTACAGTATTAATGTATAAAAAGATTCCTACTTATTGCGCTAGACGATGATTTTTGTTAGTTATTACTATTTACAGGTGGTTCAGGAACAGGCAGAAGGCGATATTTTTAAATTGACGTTGAGTAGAGTTGTTCGATATTTCAAAAGACTTACACTTTGTGTGTCTGTTAGTTACTCATTCGCTTCATGATATTTTGATACTTATAAAATTTGACAAAGTTGTAGACAATTGTAAGTTTTATATTTATATAAATGGAAATTAACTAAGTTTTGTCACTGTTCCCTAAGCTGGTAAGGCTGATTTGATACTTTTGCTGTCGGTACTGAGGACTCTTTGTCGTACTGAGAGAGACATTTCACAATACTTATACGCAATTTTTATTTTATACTTTAAATAACTTTACATTTGAAATCTATATTAATTTCTAAGATGATATGGTGAAGAGAATTTTATATTATATTAACTTTAATATTATATATTATTATATAATTGCTTAGAAAACGTATAATAATTAAAAAGTTTGTTCCCGCTGCGATCAAATTTTTATACGTTTCTAAATATATGTAAATTATTTAGCTTGTAAACTTAATTAAAAATGTGTACATATAAATATTTGAATACATAACAATTCTTGTATAGATTTCGTATTTTTTTATAGATTTAAGGTATACTTAGTAATATAGTTAAGTAAAATAATTCATATAGATAAATTCAGTTTATTTTTGTGGCACTCTACTACTGTGCGGTTTCGTAGGAACTTCCTTCCACGTGCCAGTAAACTGCGGAATGGCCTACCAGCGGCAGTGTTTACGACAAAAAAATGCCTAGAAAGCTTACATCTCTATTTTGGGTCTGACACTATGAATATGTACATTGTATATTTGATTTTCCTTGAGTTTTGTTTGATGTGAATTAGAATTCAGATACAAATGCAAACATATTCACAAATGTTATTATAATGATATAACCGAAAACTGTGTATCGAGATCGTAAGTACTTTTGTTTAGTGAATTAATTCCTACAATATATAATTAACATTTGATTTAAGATTTGTGCCATGCCCATAATACTCCTTTTGCGTGCTGCAACCATTTTGACTCGGATGCGTTTTTTTGATCGGAGACCATATCTTTGTGCTAAAGCTTTGCTAGAACAGTAGCAAGAAAAAGTTTTGTGGGCCTATGAATAAAATTGTGAGTCAGAATTGAAGTGGAATTTAAATTCATGGCTGCTCTAAATCTCGAATTTCATATTTATTATTAGGACATTTATTGATTAATATAAGTTAATAATACATAACAAGGCAATATACATTTGTTATCAACTAGTTAATAAAACAAGTCAAAGCAGCCACCCTTCTTGCTACTATTAGCTCAGGGGTATTGGGCAGAAGTTAATGGTGTCGGATCAAAACGCATCCGGGGTAAAGTAGTGCAGCACCTAGCAGCGGCAGCAATAAGCGGATATAAATTGAAGCTTTTTTGTTATCCTATTTAATAAATATGTATTGCGTTAACAATGTTATTTTAAGTTAAGAAATTATACACAAACACAGATAGAATAATAGATGATAGTGGCTTTCAATTTTTAAATCACCCTTGAACAAAATCCCACAGAAGACTATCTCCACTCTCAGATAATTTAGAATTATGGTGCATACTTCGTATTTCTAATTTACAAATAATATTGTTTAGACGACGATTGAATTACGACCTGTTCGATCAGGGAATGGATATGGAGTATGGAGGAGGAAGATTAGCGGCATTCAAGATGATTTAGTATGATTGATATTATCGTTATTATGATATCCATATATTTTCTACTATCTCTAATTTATTGTAACTGTTCAATTTTGTAATTTGCAGGATTGTGAAGCAAGCGGCCTAGATAATAGAGACCGCCGGGACGTCTCAAAAGGCTGACGAAGAGTTTTAGCGTATGTATTCACATGATTATACAAAATGTTCTAATAATGTGTGGTATTTTAGGAATGATAAATATTATGACGATATATATTTAATTTTTTATATATATTTTTTTCAGAGGCCACATGTGAACTTTTGAAACTTCATACTACCCAAGTAAAAGTTATCAATTCAAGATCTTAGTGGAATACTTACTCGTCTAAAATTATCTTCCGGAAAATATCGTTTGTAGTTATAACATTTTGTGTATATTTTTATATTATTATTATTTATATATTATATTATTATTTATTTTTATATTATATTATTATTATTGACCCTTTTTTCCTATTTGAATGATTAAAATCGATAGGTGCAGCCTTGCAAATGTTAATTCGAAACGTAGGTCCCTTCAAAATGTATCAATGTTATTGCGCTGAATATGTGGCTTAAGAGTAATTGAATATTTTTTTATTAAAATTTCAAAGATTTGTTTTAAACGATCAAAGATTTGTTTGTTTATAACAAATATATTAAATAAAAATAGCCATTTATTATATAATTTTATAATATAATAAGTGCCTTTATTAAAATCTACTACTACGAAGGTACATAAATAAATAGGTCGTATTTAAACATATCAAATAGAAGAAACCACATACTCATGACATGATATCTTATATTTTAGGTTATTTTTAATATAAATACATAGGAAGTAGGTAAAATTTTATTTTCTTAGAAGTCATTTTAAAATATGCTTAGAGACGACTACATAAAGACGCAGGAACAATTTATTCGAAAAAATTTAAAAATATATAAAACACACTGGTAAATAGAAATTGTGTAAGTACAATTTTATCATACAACTTTAACAGTAAAAATATTATGTTTAAAATAAAAAAAAAGAAAATACTAGCAATTACTTGTGTATTAAAATAAGAACCTTTATAAATATCTACCAGTACGATGGCAAAAGAATAAATAGGTTATAAAAAAGCGATATCTTTGTACAATTTACAACATAAAAGGAGCTTCATACTTTCGACACTTCTAAAATGTATAACTAATCGGCTCTTTATTATTTTTTATTCCTCGATTATATGTAGTCGCTGTGTATGGTTTCCTCTCTTTAGAATAAACCATACTGACAATTATATCTTACAGTTTTAATAATTTTCATTCAATTTAGTAATATAACCTAACAGTATTTTTTTATATAAGTTGAGTAATTATACTTTTATATGCTATAATATTAGCTCATCATTGAAGATAATTGAAACTGAGGATGTGTTTTGTTGAACATCTTCGTATAAGAACCTGGAAAAACAATGTATTTGGATAGTATTATATTATATAGACATACAATGAGCACGTATAAGATAATATACGTGTAAGATAATAAGTCTCAAAGACACCTATCGATAGTGTATATGTAATATGCTAGTAATTTAAGATTTTCAAATTAAATATTATTCAAACTATATATATTTCTAAATAAAATTAAGAACATAAAATGAAAAAATAACATTAAAAGCATCGTATCGTAATTCAAATTGACCTAAATTAAAAAAATATGTAAATAATTAGGCGTAATGTAATTTGTTTATCTTGTTAATTTTGTTTGAGCTTATCGTTAACATTTATATAATATAGTGTATACTTTTCATAAAAAAAAGAAAACATAGAAATATAAGATCTAAAATAAACAAAAAAATTCTTGACTTAATTCATATAATATTTTAAATAGTTATCTTATTTTACAAACAAAGACATTTCAAAAAAAGGTTTGTGTCTGTATATCTGGTTTCTAAAGCTCAAACAATAATTAATTATTTTTAAAAACGCCTTTAGTTAGACAGTTGGGCTTCGCTTTCCATTTTCCATTCCACAAAAACATTTAAAGCTTACATTATTTTCAAGTAATTGCGCGTAACTGTTGGATACACTAAACAAACAGATATATTCTAAATTCATACAAAAAAATTATAGACACATTTTGTTTAGTACTTATTGCATTATCCATACTAATATTATAAATGCGAAAGTCTGTCTGTCTGTGACGCTTTCAGCTAAACCACCGGCTCTATTTGAATGGTATTAAAATAGTTGAAGATTCAGGGTTCAACACAGGTCACTCTTTTTTTTCAAAAATCAACCCCTAAAGGGTTAATCGGGCATTAATGTTTGTATTAAAAATCTAAGCCGGTTCACCGATTTCGATGAATTTTCTCAGGAAGATAGTTTATGACGCAAGATCAAACATACGTTACCATTTTTTTTGCAAGAACCAACTCCTTGGTTGCTGAAATGGGGGATGAAAATTTATATGAGAAACTTAAACCGCTTAACCGAATGTGATTAATTTTGACATAAATTTAGTTGATAACCCAGGGCTAAGCTTAGGCTTATATTTTATTTATATTTTACAAAAGTCAACTGTTAAAGGGCTGCAAGGGTTAATAAGGGGCGAAAGTTTGTATTAGAAATCTAAACCACTTGACCTATATCGATGAATTTTCTCAGGAAGATTGTTGATGACGCAAGGTCTTTGACCTTCCATTAGCATAGGCATTAGCTTTCGCCTTCGGTTATTTATATGCAATGCTTAATTTTTTTTTTATTTTTTCTTCTATATATTCTATATATATATATATATATATATACATATATAAATAAAATTAAAAAAAAAAAATTTTTACAAAAAATGCAAATATTCTTAAAAAAATGCTGTAAATAATTCTTAGGTATAATTTCGTTTGACGTTAGCAAAACATCAACTGGCTAATTAGTCGTCAAGTAAACTTCGTCGGGGATACACCGCGGAGTGCACCGCCTGTCGCGGTGAACCCCGGACGCCTTTAAAACTCGCTTCACTTCTATAGTGAAACCCAATTATCTTCTATAGTGTTTCACATCATTCAGTTGGTGTTAATTTAAAATAAGTGTACGTCAATTAATCGTTGATTTAACAAATTTAGTTATATATATTGTATAGATATAATTGGCAAGTTTGATTGGTATTTTAATTTTAGAAACATTTAACTTTCCAGATTTTTTTGTCAAGTGAAAAAAAATATCGGTAATCGTATTATATACATTTAAATAAATATGTTTCTGTCGTATCCACACGACTAAAGAAAATAGTTAACAAAATAAAAGTCAAAGAAACCATGTGTGGCTTATCACATCCATCCATCCATACACATCCATAGAAAGCCAAAAATTATTCTATCAGTGGAAATTACGTAGGTAAAATTAGGGGTTTAAAATTATTAAAATGTCGATATACGACAGTTTCTTTGCGTATACGTCTACTTTGTCATATTGTATTAATTTTAACACATTTTATTATATTGTTTTTTATTAATAAGTTCTTTGATTTTCGCGATTCGCGATTTTTAACCCATAATAAAATGAGTGGAACAAACAAGAAAAAAACTCATCAATATTCGGAGTAATATTTAAAATTTGGGTTCATACCCGCTGTTCACGATGAGCGGATGCCGTTTTGTCTTTTATGCCAGCAATGTCTTCAATAAAAATCGAAACAATAAAACGAGGTCGTCTTGAGGCACATTTGAAGGCGAAACATAGTGCTCATATAAATTCAGATTTGAGCTACTTTAAAACTTTAAAAGAAAGTTTAAGAAAAGAGCAACATTACAGTCTCTATTTACTGCTCGTTCTTTAACAAATAATCGTCTTTCTGAGGCTAGTTATCATATTTCTTTATTAATCGCTGGAAAAATCACACTATAGGAGAGAATTTGATAAAACAGTCAATATCAGCATTTCTTAAAACGGTTCTGGTAAAAGATGACAAAGATGTAAAAGCTATGACACTCAGTAACAATACTGTTAGCAGAAGAATAGACAAAATGAGTGAAGATATTGAAAAAAAACTTAATGAAGAGCTGAAAACAAGAAATTACTCAGTATAAATGTAAATGTAAAGACAGTATTGATAACCTATGTAAGATATATTGATGAAGGGCATTTTGCTGAGAAAAGTTGTTCTGTATAAGATTAGAAAGCAGCACTACCTCCAAAGATATATATAATAAGTTAAAAAACTACTTTGATGTCCATGATATACCAATGAAAAATATTACATCTGGTGCTGCAGATGGCACCCCTAATATAATGGGCACGAAGAATGGCTGCTTAAAAGTGATGAAAGATGCGAATCCAGAAATGATTATTGTACACATTCATAAGGAAAACTTGGTAGCTAAAAAAATCTCGCCTGTTCTAAATGAAGTACTACATGTAGTAATAAAGTGTGTTAATGCTATTAAAGCTAGTGCTAAATGTGAGCGTCTTTTCAAGTTATTTTGTGAACAATAAAATAAACACCATGTGAGACTTTTACTTCATACTGAAGTTAGATAGCTATCCAGAGGAAACTGCTTGAAAAGATTTATGCAACTGTTTGATACTCTTAGTGATTTTTTAAGCGACAAAACTGAAATGAAGTATCTGTTAACAATCGATGGTAAAGCATTTGTAAGTTATTTAACCGATATCTTTGAAAAACTAAATATATTAAATAAGAAACTACAATGACCAAATAAAACACTTGTCAATGCAAAAACCAAGATATTTGGTTTCATTACCAATATAGTGTTATATCAGAAAAACATTAACAATTAAAACTTTGAACAGTTTCATTGGCTCCAAAAATGTGAAGTAACTGATACCGCTTTACTTGTTATTGTCAATCATTTGAATATTATATTCGCTGATTTAAAAGAAAGATTTTCTGATTCAAAACAAATTGTTTTCCCAACATGGATGATGCAGCCAATATTAGTGGATTTGTCTGATATATCAAATATGCAGTATCAAGAAGAACTCGCAGAATTGCAAAATGATGAATCCGTAAAAACTTTATTTTATATTAAAAAAAGCACTGGCATCACTTTACAAATGCAACCAAATGTGCAAGAAAACTTTTACTACCGTTTCCACCTTCATATTTAGCTAAATGTGGATTTAGTGCTGTAAATGATTTACTGATAAAAAAAAATCGACTTAATATAATACAATGTGGAGATTTGAGATTAATGCTATGTAATTTGGAACCTAATATAAAATCTCTGTGCAGCAAACATCAAGCGCAAGGATTACACCAAATGAATATAGAAAAATCAATATTAAAATTATTTTGAATTTTAGTTGTTCATTATATGTTTTGAAGTTTTACTTAAAATGTTTTGATAACAATTTCATAGTGATTTCTTCCTAAAACTTATCATTTATATTTCTTAAGGGGACAAAACAATTTTTAAAGCTAAAAATTATGTATAAAAATTTTAGAAATGTTAAGGTGGGGCATGGCCTAAAAAAGGTGGGTAACCAAGTATGATAAGTATTCTGTATGATTAGTATTCTGTATGATAAGTATTCTGTATGATAAGAATTCTGTATGATAAGAATTCTGTATGATAAGTATTCTGTATGATAAGTATTCTGTATGATAAGTATTTTTTTTTTCTGTATGATAAGTATTCTGCATGAGAAGTATTCTGTATGATAAGTATTCTGCATGAGAAGTACTCTGTATGATAAGTATTCTGTATGATAAGAATTTTGTATGATTAGTATTCTGTATGATAAGTATTCTGTATGATAAGTATTCTGTATGATAAGAATTCTGTATGATAAGTATTCTGTATGATAAGTATTCTGTATGATAAGAATTTTGTATGATTATTATTCTGTATGATAAGTATTCTGTATGATAAGTATTCTGTATAATAAGAATTCTGTATGATAAGTATTCTGTATGATAAGTTTTCTGTATGATAAGTATTCTGTATGATAAGTATTCTGCATGTGAAGTATTCTGTATGATAAGTATTCTGTATTATAAGTATTCTGATCGATTAGGTAATAAATCATAAATTATCCCAACTTCATAAGACAATATAGCTTTAGAGAGATCTGAACAGTGTGTAGTTAGTACCGTAGTACCGTCATTTGTTTAAATATTTTTATTTCACTAATATTGTTTTTTAATAACAGTGTTTATTCTTAATAATATATCTTATAATTTTTTTCAAAGTAAAATGATTTTCAATAATTTTAAATGATGATCAATAATTTTAAATGATGATCTATCCTTAGAATCGTATATTTTTCACCTAATTTTTTTATATATTTTGTTAAAACATCGGGAAAATATTACATATAAGACAATTTGTAATTTTAATTACAACAATTATTTTTCATGTACTCCTGTAAATAAATGCTCCTTCTGATTGTTTTTGTTATTTCCCCCTTTCGATTACATAATTTACACGGGTAACTTATATAATCGATATAAATGATACACTTCACGAATACATTAAAATATGTTGGTCATAAATTATGTAAATTTTCAGCCTTACACTTTTTCCAGCGTAATAGAGAAGGCAAAGAGGCAAGACGTTGCGTATTGAATGGTGAAACAACACCGCGCTTTGTCTTGTCACCTGATATGAGATATGATAATAATTTAAATGATTCCGAGGGATTCTTTAATAATAATAAAACCTTTTAATAACTGAAAATTGTACTGAATCGTAGTATGATATTTTGTTATGTTTTTTAATGTATGGCGCTGCCATGAACATTTTTTGCAAAAGAATATTTGTATATGAAAGTCTGAATAATGTGTGTATTATGTGTAAGAATCTCTGAATTGGTTTTGTCCATTTAAATACAATCTACAGTAAAGTGGTTCTTCTTGTGTTATCGTCAATAAATAATAATAAAAAAACAAAAATCTGTATAGCGCCCTCTATGTTTCTATAGTCGGCGCTATAGAAAACATTCCTTTACAAATTAATATTAGTTTAACCGTTATGACTATATACAATGAGCAATAATAAATTTACAGATTTTTGTTTTTTTATTATTATTTATTGACGATGGTTCCTATACATTTGTTATAATATTAAATCATCAATAATAATATACTCTCATGAACTTCTCTCAAACAGTTGAACCGATGCTCTATGTTCTGTAAAGGCGGTAGCTTGTAGATAATAGTTACGATATTTGCTATCTAGATGGCGCTGCAGTGATTATAGTCGCTAAAATTACAGATGTTCGATTATAACAAGGACCTGAAAGCAATAATGGTTTACAACAATTGGTTGCATTTTTTTTAATATCTTAGACAAACAGAAAGACGAGTACATCCTTAGTTATCTTAATTTTAGCTTTTTGAATGATCCACCATACTTCACTCTTACTAAAGGTTAACTGAAAATATTTAATGTACTACTAAAAGCATGAGTATCGCCATATTGAAATTGAAAAAAATAAATTTACACATTACATTTTTTCAAGTGTAATGTGTAATAGGTGTAAACAGAGATGCGATAAACAAACGATATTGCAAGAATAAAGAACCTTGTCGTTAGTTAGTTAGTTGTTTATATATATATATATGTATACAATATTATGATAAATAGTTTAGTAATAACTAAGTGTTTATGTCACTTTTGAACAAGCTGATTTCATGTGGAGTCTATACTAAATATCCACTGAAAACATGTCACCCAAGCCAGTGGCATGTACTCACGATAATGTTGGGTCAATGTCAAAAGGTTTTATTTCCGGCGCCGGTTTTTTTGCTGAAAGGACCATTCTACGTTATTGAACATGGTATTGTTAAGGGGCTCAACTATCATCTCAAGTATAATATCTTGATACACTTGTGCCGATGTTTTGATATCTTTTTCACAAAAATATGACTTTCATGTCTAAAACCTGTAGCCAACTTTTAACATTGTGAGTAATAATATTAAACAACCTTACATATATATTCATATTTTTATTTACTATAAGTAAATTTGACGATAAATTATACATACAAACATCGACTTATCGACAGCTTGCACCCCTGGTACCACTCAATAAAGTAAAACGTATGTGCCTTGCTACCTGCGCATACGCAACTGTCAATCCAGTCGTTTTCTTATTCCGACGCCGAGCACATGTCTCTTGCTTGCTTAATTCATTTCATATTACGCTTTCATTCTTCATATTAGTGTCTGTGCTTTCCTCTCTCTCTTTAATTCTGTTACTGTCCAGTATGTGCTTATTGTATAAACTGTATGTATTTCCTGTGCTCGCGCTTAAACCTTTTTCTACGCTCGTGCCTTATAAGCTGTACACGTATTATAAGTGTAAAGATGTGAATATTAAATAATTAATGTGAGTGGCTACTTTTTATTTATCGCATCTACACTAGACTATTTAACTACAACCCCAACAAACCGTCACTGAAGCCGGATAATACCCACGTTGTACTCTGTTGAGTAATTGGGAAGCTTCTTTAGAGCTTTCAACATAAATACGGTCACGTTGTTTCTTAATAAATTGCTCAATTGTATAATTGTTCTCACCCGTAAACAAAACTTTGCGTTTAGTCGATGTTTTGATTTTAGCACCATAATCTTTTTTTAAATTATTAATGCTATAATGACCAGTGCGTCTCTTATAGGCTGCAAGTCTAAGTCATAACAGTATTTATGGCCAGAGTAGTTTGAGTTTACACTTAGATAAGGTAAACGAATATTTAGTTTTTTGTTAAATTTATTGTACAGCCTAGAACTTAAATAGTATTGTATATTTGACGATACTAAACGTCGTGGTTCTATAGGGCAGACTTTTTCGGATATACGTGTTGCCTCAATGACTTCGGGAATAAAATCTTTATACTTTTCTGAAACAGACTTAAGTTAAGAAATATAATTTATTAAACTTTGCCAATGCTCAATGGTAAATCATTAACTGGTTGAAGTGAATTTGAATGTATTTTCCAACTTACATTGAATTAAATTTTACTACATTTGAAATTTTATGTGAAATTTTAATATGCTTAATATTGAAAGCTTATTATCATGTAGCTACTATTTAATGTTATACAAAGTTTCTTTATAAATATATTATTATTCATCCTTTGTTCGTGCCACACCCAAATCCCCACACCCCCTGCGCCTCTGAAACGTTTCCTGTCTGATGCAATTTATTGATTTACGGTCGCCATCTCCCACTCACAGCAAGGCGGGTGGGTGGCATGGGATATCAAATTACCTTTTCTGCGTCATTAAAGGGAACAAAGTTAAGCTTTACTATTTATTACTTTAATGTAAGGTACAGGTCTCAATAACCATATAATTATTTAAAAGAAATACTTATACCTAATTAAAAAAATATGTAATTCAAATATTTTACAGCTTTAGTCCCGTATCCGCAACAAATTATATTATTATTGCCACATTTACTTATGAATAAAATTCAATTTGTTCTTACATTATGAAAACGAAATCTGTTAAACCGGAATCCGCAATAAATATTTATATAATTATATTGAAGTTTTTATAAATAATATTAAAGCATATCGTAATTTAATTAGTTTATTTCTCTTTCGACTTCGTGATTTTTCTCGCATAGAAGGCAGAGGAAACCTATTATCAAGACACCCCGTTCTCCTCATTCCACCCGAAATCGAGACATTGCAAACGAAATTCAACGCCGAGCTTTGTCTTACCAGAGTGGAGGAATAAAAATAATTTAAATGAATAGTTCTTCCGAGTTTGGATCGAACGCACTATCAATCGCATCTATAGGCAGATGCTGTCCCACTGCGCCATAAGGACTATTTGCTGATAAAATGTTAATAAAGATTTTTTTTTTATATACGACTGTTTTATTATATGTAAAGTTTTATTGAAATGCATGCGATTTGAAAAAAGTATCTTGTTTTTTATATGAAAAAAAAGTTACAGAATCACGGTACTACATTAAAGGAAGCATCTAGCAATTTCTAGCCCAGATAGAGCTAGGTCGCTTGATGCGCGGACATGCGCTGAGAGCCTGCATTTATCGATCTCGATAGAATATATGAAAATAGACAAAATGGAGTATTACGTAATTTAAATTTGGAAACATGTAAAAATATTTTTACTTTTTAACGTTATTTAATGCTTAGCAGGGAAGTCAGAGAGAACATGGTGTGAATACACTCCGTTCTCCACTTTCCAGGCGAATTCAGAACTTTGCGTTTTGGTAGTGGAGCTCAATGCCGTGCTTTGTTATAAGCATCAGAATAGAGCAATGTAGAGCAATGTACATTGCTGCATTTTAAATATAACCAATCCCCCGAGTAATTGAATCCACAAGGTAAAGATGCATCGTGATAGCCTCAAAATTTAGAAAAATCCATATTTAAAGTGTTCGAAAAAATCCATCTTTTAATCCGAAGTGAAAATGTGTTTTAATAATGTGTATGTCATGTTTTTGCAACTATTATAATGATAAAATTCCCATTTCTTTGTATTAGGTATGTACTTGTATGTACTAAAAGTCAGATCGAAAATAACGCAGATCATGTTATTGAATGTAAAAAACACAAAATAAATAAAACACAACCATTTATTTAAATTTTATAGTTAGTTAAGGACAGTGTATACACGTTTCTAACGCGGTAACGCGGATTTTATTCGTCAACGGGTGGCTAACGTCAAATTATATAAATGAATAAATTCTTATACATTACAAACATATGACAAGTTGCTGACAAAAAAGGGCTTCTCGATTTTAAGAATTAGAAAATAATTCTTTATAATAATTATATTTATTAAAAAACTTAAATTATTTTCTTTCAACTGGAGAATCTAGTGTCATAAAACTCCGTTCCTTGCTTTCTGCATGAATTCCGTTCAGTAATGGAAAAGCACGCCGCACTGTTTCCATAGAACAGGGAAATTAATATTATTTTAAATAAAAGTTTTCTCTCAAGTGGGGACTGAACCCACACACATTTCGTATACATTCAGATTCTGTCCCTCTGCGCTACTATAGTAAATATAATAGAACTATTATAAAAAGTCATAATATTTGTGTACATTTATCATGATTTTAAAATTTAACAAACTAATGTTATAAGCCCGAACGTATCTGTCTGTCTGTGACGTCATCACGGCCAAAATGCTCAACCGATTGTGGTGAAATTTTATATAGGGATATTTGAGGGTCTTAGGATGGTCTAAGAAGTTGCAGTAGTGAAATTCATTTTTATACGAAAAATCCGGATATACGAAACTACTATAGGGCTAGGCTCTAGAGGGCGATTATCGTTGTTACAGCCCTGTGCATTGATTGTCACCTATATAAGAGGAATCTAAGAAATATAAGATATTTTTGTATGTTTATTATAATATGTACTTGCAGATTTACAACTTCAATTTTCAAGGTTTACGTTGATGCTTTGTTAATTTGATGGCCTTATTTCTAATAATAAATAAGGCCATAAAAGGTCAGTATAATAATACTGCGCCTGTCTGCAAACAAGATAGTTGTCGATATGATGATCAAGATGATTTATTAAACTCGTCATTATATTATACGTGATTCCTTTAGATTTATCTTTTAAACTAAGTTGTTGTTTTATTTAACATTGTCAATTCTTGGTCATGCCATTAATCTCTCATCCAATACACAAAAATCAGAATTTAAAATCAAAATATAATTAACTTCAGCTCGCAAATTAGAAAGCCCAGACGGCCGTAAATTTAGGCTACCGGCAGGGCGCATGTCGATAGGGGTGGCCACCCCAAATTAAATGCACGGATTGTAGCTTAGGATGGGTAGGGTGGAAGCAGATGCGTTTTTTTATTTTTGTTTACACTGTTAGTATTGATTTATGCTTCAAGGTTTTATTTTAAGTACTGGTTACTACTTGATTTTTGTATAAACGTATGTATGTGATAGTGCAGTAAGAAAGTATGTGACTAAAAACGAAAATGCTACGAATGTTGGTTCGATTCCCGGCTCGGCTCAGAGCAATCTATATTTCCGATCTGGCTAGACTAAGCGTAACGAGAAATTTAATTTTGAATTTGTGCATAATATTTATTGGTTGTCATGCCATTTATATCTGCAAATTATATATCTGGCTTAACGATGGCTATTAATATACGTTTTAGGGTTGAGGACATCGTGACGCAGTGGGACAGCGTCTGGTTGTAGTCACGATTGTTTGTAGGTCGATTCCCGTTTGAATTATTATAACTTTTATTTTCGTTTCTCCATTCTGGGGAGCAAGACAAAGTATGGTATTGAGGTCGCAGCACTCAACACGCAATGTCTCTGGCAATTAAGGCGTAAAGTGGAGAAACAGAGTGACGGAGTCTTGACACTAGGTGATTTTTGACTTCCTTGCTATGCGTGAAAAAGCGTAAAGCTAAACTAAAAAGTTTCACTTTTTAGCAGAATACAGAAGAGCAGACAGAGAGAATCGAGAGATAAAACACTTCGATTTCAGCTTTCTTAATTTCGAGACAATGTCGGTTTGATGACAGAACTCAAGGTCGTGCTTTGTCATGGCAGAGCAGAGAAATAAGGATCATTAAAATATAGTCGCTTACCCAAAATAGAGATCGAACCCGCGACCATTGCGTCAGTACAGCCACATAATATTCTACTGCGCCCGGGGGCCTAGAGACCATGTGTGGCAGGTATGTTAGAACATCACTGCAGTTTTACCATGCAATTATGTTTAATTAATCTCTGGACTCAATATTGAATTAGGATAGACAAATAAATGGATAGTAGCTAGGTTGTTATAGTTCAAAAAGTTTTTTTTTACCCTTATTATATGACTTACCACAAAAGAAAAATTTATTTCGAACTAGCTGATTCGGCAATCTTCGTACAGCATCAACATTATATAATATGTTCAAATTCACTCAAAATCGAAAATCTACGAAAAAATATAATTTTCATGGTGATTGGTTTATGGTTGGGAAAGGGCAGGGAAACTCGATTACTCAAGCTTCGAACTATTGGCCTTTTGTTTACATCTGGTGATGGTAAAAAATAGTCAATAATAGTACTGTCATGGAACCATAAATAAAATGAATGACATATTTGTTTGTTGTCAAATATTTACGGTGCGTTCTGAAATTTTCTTCGATACACGAAAAATGTTAGTCTCGACAATATACTAAAATATAAATAAAATAAAAGAGCGACAATTTTATAATTGTTCATTTGCACAAATAATTATAAAGTCATATGTCACATATTTTTTTGTAATACTCCATGGTCTAATCTATGTTACTAGCTAAATATTTAATTTCTGAACGCACCCTCCCGTTTGACAGGTACGAACAGTATGTATGGAGAAATCAAATTGTTATATTTACTATTTTCCTTCTAAATTCTTGATTCTTTTCACCTACCTTGGATTTCCACAAATATTCCAACATCAAAATGAGCCAAAATTAATGAGCCAAGCCGTTCTTGTGTTTTAGCTAGACTAACAAACGTCATGTGATACATATAGAGTTATCTGTTCTGTACTTGAGTTACAGTTTTCACACATGACAGTTGATCACAAATTGCTTCAGATGGCCTGACCACAATATGGCATTAAATGTTGGTAAATTGAATAATACTTTTAGACTTGTAACTAAGGAATTATTTTTATAAATTGAAATAACTTGTTCAACCAAACATGTAGCAAAAAGAAACTGTATGATATTTCATTGACCATTGTCAATACATATAATACATATAATTTGTCAGATCTTCCTGTCAACGGAACCACTTCGTTAGCCGGACTATTTGAGACGCTTATTTTTTATGCTTGATGATGAAAATGGATTCAAATAGTTACTACTATTAGTTGAAAAACATTTTTATAAAATATATAAAAAAGCTAACATCAATAATAAGTTGTAATAAGCCTATAAACATTTTTATGTAGCCGGATGTAGAACGCAAACGGTCAGAGCGCTTGGCCGGTTTCCAAGCGGCGCCGGTTCTAATCCCGATGTGTTCACATTTTTTTTGTTGTTTTGAAAAATTTTTTTCAATTTCTATTTCTTAAGTGTGAGAATAACACTACAAAAATGTTAAAATACTACTTCCTAATAATATAATGTTTTATTAGTTTCTTACACGTTATTTACTCGGTCTGGCCAATCGTATACGGATATGTATCACTGTAGTTTGAAACATATCCCCACTGTGTAACTCTAATTGTTATATATATATATATAACAAGAAATTGACATATGTCAAAATAGTAAAAAGGAGAAAAAAATACTGTCATTAAAGCAGCAAGTACGACACAACTGGTACTGGTTTAATTTCATACATAAATTTTGAATAGCAAAACTGTTAAAATTAATAATATATTTTCCATTTAAGATTTTTGTTTTTAATTTATGTATAAAAAAATCTCATTAGTAGTTCAAAATCTTCATTAGTGGTTGCTGTAGGTGTTACTTCACCGAACCTAAGAAGCCAACGTCACCAGAAGTGCAAAAATTGCATGCACTTTTAGATGAATAAAACTGCGACATCTGACACTAGATCGACAAAAACAGATATACACTCAATATAAAAACTACTTGTTGCGGTCAAGATTTTAATAATTTATATGTGGTTAAAATCTTTATTCATTCGTAGAACTGCGATAATGTAAAAATGCTACTAATCCATGCATATTTATAACTATATATAAATATGTCAAATTACAAATAAATAGCTAACTTATTTTTAGTTCAATATATATAAAGTTCAAAATAAATAATTTATCATAAATCATATCGAAGCCCATATTGATTGTAAATTGGATTTTAAACCGATTACATAGTTTTGTACTCGTAAATTTAAATATGATTGAAACTGTTATCGAAGAGCATCTAGGACACATCAAAGTCGTACGTTGGACGGTGCCGATCGATGTTGCAACAGATTTCTGCCCGGCGCAACATCCGGTACCGAGCGGGTGACCTATTAGGGTGAAAGGGTGGCCTGCAAAAGCGCCCCTGGCACTGTTGGAAGATAGAATGGCATGAGGTGGGCATCACACTCCCTATCCCCCTTAAATCAGGTGATGTCCCAGCTAGCAAGTAATCAATAACGATGCTGGGGAATGAAGTACAATGAACGAACTATTTGCTTGATACAAAAATATTTTTTTTATTGTTATCTACATAATATTATTTATTATCCTTAACTTAAATGAGATAAAATATGTAAGAACAAAGGACATGAATATAAAACTACTAATATGACGAAATACATGAATATTTTCACGCATGTACAAATTACTGAAATTTACACGCAGCTTTGAAATTACTGTATAATAATGCATATAACAAAAAACTTCTTGTAAACGTTTAATTTATTGTTGTCAGTAAGTTTTAAACAATGAGATATCATGCGCAATTTATTTATTCGTTTCTTATAAATTTGGTTAAAATAAATAAATATATTTTATTTTTCCAAAAGTATTAATGTTATGGACAGTACTTTTTCAACGTGTTGCTCCATGTAATACACAGATGGCGTTGCAGAGCTTTGGAATATTCTAGAACTTCGTCCCCGTAGCTTCCCCACCTACGCCTGCAAAGGCGGCCACCCTACCATAACAGACATGCGCACGTAGCACGAATCTAGGGTCAGAGAAAATCTAGGCATTGCAATTACATCTCAGCTACCTTGATGACGTATTTTGTGCACCTAAATTAAAGTGTTAAAATTCTGTGACTGAGGACATCAATTGCATTGATATAAGCTGAAAAGCTTTAAAATAAGCCAGTGTCGCTCTCGGAAACTGGGGAAAGTAGGTAATTTGTATTATTATTTATATATACCTGTATATACCTATATATATAGTATACTGTACTCATATACGTCTATATGTATATTGATTAAATATGCGACTAAGATAGGAAAGCTAATGCGTGTTGTGCGACTGTTTATATTTAGTATTGCTATTTTAATATTTTAATAAATTTTATAAAATTATTAATAAGTCTTATGGCTCGATAACGTTCATTAGCTGTCCTATTTGTTTGATTACACAAAACGTAAACTTATACAGCTTACGCTTCCTTACTTATCTGTATGCGAACTCAAAATAACTATATGTGCTTGTGGTGAAAAAATATTGCTTAATACATTATGATATTATTGAGAAAATTTCGCGCTATGTTAAACTATTTCCTTGCTAAATTTATAATTTTTTACCTATATTTATGCCTTGCATATTTTCTTTGTACACTTGTAATGATATATTACGATATATTTAATAAAATATTTCACAATTTCTAAAACACAGTCCCGAAGGCTCAGTACTGGTGAATTAAGCCGTTAATGACAAAACTTAAACACAATGGCCGACAATAACTACGTACCTGAACCAGCTGACAATTCCAATAACATAGAGCTACTGGATGAGCCAATGGCTGATGGCAATCCTCCCGTACAACCTGCGGTTTGATATCATTTTACAGATTTATATTCTTATATATTTATATTATTTTGTGTACACATTATTTAAAGTATTATTTAATTTCAGGCGAATAACCCTGAAGTTGTAAGATTCAACATAAATGTGCCGTATCAAATGCGTTACTTCCCGCAGCATCAAATGCAACCAGCACCTAGACCTTACTATGGTAACACCAGACTAAAATAATATTTTATTAAATGCACAAAAAATGTAGCCATTTCATTGATAATTTCTCTAAGCAGGTGATTGGGCTAGAGTGGAGCGAGATTATCGGGCAGCAGCAGAAGAGCGTGAAGACGCCGCCGCGCGAGCTGATCGCAATGCTGGTAGTTTAACGTTTCGTATTACTTCACTTCTCAAGTGACATAAATTATTTTCACTATATATTTCTTTTTCTTTAACATATCCCGCTGCTTTCAAATTTTTATACGTTTTTTAAATATGACTTTTTAATATTTCTTTCTTATAATTTTAATGTCTGTTGCCATTGTTTGCAGGGAATCAAGCTGGGGGTGGCCGTGGAGATCCTGGTAAAAATCCCTCAAAGGAATGAAAATATTTGAAGTAATTTAAAGAGTCCCTATTTTACAATTTATTATTAATTTCAGGAGCTCAACGATCTGTATCTCCAGTGCCACCATTGCCCTTTGCCGCTGAAGAAATGAGCGATGAGGAGCCAGATGGTCAGGAGCACAATATACATGATTTGGCGAATGCCATAGATAACATCGTTAGTATTAATAATTAATGAATAAATGTATTATGCAAACTACCCGTTACTGAGGTAATCATTTTTTTTTTTCAGAATGTCCAAGGACCACACGAGAGGAACATTCGCATGTTGTATGATCCTGAGCAAATGCTATATGACAGGCATAATTTTGTAGGTGTCATTAAATACGTTTATTTTGATAACTCTAATCTATTAATATGTGAAATATGTTAACATTGAATTTTTACGCTGTTGCAGAACTCTCCACCACTGGAGTCCCAGGATACATATACTCCTTAAATATATGTCCATTTTAACTCAAATTATTGATTATTATTGTTAGACATATTTTGTGAAAAATGTATAATTATATACTATATCTCATTAAGACCTATTTTATATTAATCTATTCTATCTAGAAAAAAAAAAGAAAAAAATTTGAACGACCTCTTGGTCACAATTAGAAATAATACTGATGAATTTTTATGATTTCACCATTTTCTTAACCTCTATATTTTACTCTATCTTCTAATGTTGTTAGAAAATTGTATTAAAAATAAGTCTGAATTATATTGAACGACTAACCTTTATGTATTGGAACTGTTAATTTATTCTTAAATGACTTATTATTGACAATTTATATAGATGTAGTGGGAAAACTTTTAGGTCACTTGCAACACAGCACCATAATATTAAATTGTTACTTTTAACAATATTAGAAAAGTAACTACATACATAAGTTACACATTTTCAAAAAAACATTCAAATTTCACAATAATCTTTAAGCCAAGATGACGTTTATTCACAAAGTGATTATTTAATTAATGGCTCATAATTTTTTTATCCCTTTTATAAATTTACGGATAGAAAATATTTTCTTAACAATATTTCAAATTATCTATTTATATCCGGCCCAATTTGGTTTCGGTCGATACTGGTCAGTATTTTACTTGAGAATGTTTGCTCGTCGTCATCTTAAATCAAATATTATTATACATTCGTACGTAAAATTCTCATATTACTAAAATTATAAAGTAGATGTAATGATAAACATTTTAAATGGACGCGAATTTTCGTCTAGAACTTTAATGTAAGGTGTCAAACACACATTGTGTTATCTATGTGTATATTATTTTACTTACACATATTACTTTTAAGCTCTGTTATATAAATGATTTTGTCAACTTTAGTTTTTATATCAGCCTAAACTATAATAAGTTGTATTTATGATTATTGTGAACTTTATATTTTAAATATGATCTTTTATGTCAATTTTCTAATATATCTACTGTTCCTCGTCATTAATAATTATAAAATGTAGATTTTCCTGTTTGTAAGCAATTATTAAAGGAATTGTTTAAAATAATTGCGGGTTAGAATGTCGGTAACTGCTCCACGGGTTTTCGAATGATAGTAACGAGGTCTGGTAAATATCTTACACGAGGATTTTGTTACAATAGGCAAAGTCATGCAAGCGCACTAAATACATGCAAATATTTTCATATCTATGTATAATACTTTATAAAATATATTATTTACAATTTTACTGATAAGCACTTTTAATAGTTTTGTTAAAAAAATTGAGTATTCTTTTTTAAGTACACAATTAACTTATATTAAGTTGATTTCAGGATGCATTTTTTTATTAATAAGAGATTGGTTAGACTAAATTAGATGCCAAATTTTTAATGACTACTATTTACCTATAATTTATAGGCAAATTATATGCATTATTTAAATAAGTCTTAAATTACTATTATATTATTGGACTATTTAGCCGTCCCTGAGATAAGGCCTTGACGCAAGGAGACACGGAAGAAAACATTGGAGCTTTCTTTTGATGGAGAATTATTAATATGAAGGATTAAAAGAAACTTTTCTGTATTAGGAATAGCACTCGATGTCATTATATGTGTTAAATGTCTATATTGTAACCATGAATTAATGATCAATAAATATCTGAATGGTAGGTTGTTTTTATTTAATCCTTGTGAATTTTTATTCAATTAATTGCAGTTCAATTAAGACAAGCTTAACGTATGAGTGTTATAAGTTTTTTTAGTTTATAGCTACCTAATATCAAATAGATTCTTTTAAACATCAGTTCTAAGTAATCACTCCGATTTGGAGTTGAATTGAACTAATCTTGTTATAAAAGTAAAAGGGCTTTTGTTACCCAGACATGCTCTTAGAGGGCTCTTCTTTGTCTCAGTAAACAATGTTACGTCATTATTAACAATATTTAAGGGTCCCATTTTAAAACCTACTCTGAAAAGCTGATGACTGAGGCTGTGTTGAGACACCAGATTGAAGTTGAGACACCAGAAGTTTTTGCTAACTGGCAAACTTCACTAGTTGGAGAGGTTCTATAAAAAGAAGAGAAAGGATATTATAAATAGTCTCGTATATTTTTATTTGTTTTTTCTACAATTATTTTATTTACATAAATAACTCTACAGCATAATTTATAAAATATAGCGTATTCAGTTCTCTAGTTATGGCGCTTCGAACGAAGTGGAGACCAATGTGTAATGACATTAGGTTCCTAGTCCTCCCTTAATATGCGTGAATTTGTTCAAAATATGAATCAAATTTATTTATACCTATATAATAAATGAGTAGAAAAGTCTATATATAATAAAAGAGTATAAAAGTCAATTCTGTTCATGAAATATTTAATAATAAATTAACTTGGGTCCGTTATATATTGATAAAAGAAGCAACAAAACCTCGTAGTTGTATTTTTGTCTGTATGTCTGTCTGTTATTTTTGTCTGTAAATTTGTGCGTCTTTCACGCAAAACCTACTGGATCGAAATGGATGAATAAATTTTGCCATGCTAGTGGCTTATAGCCCAGATATAATTTTCGTAAAACAAATAAAAAAACCGAAAAAGATAAATTACTTTATAAACTGGAACTGTGTTTTAAAAAAAGAATTATTTTCACATGAGAATAGCTTAGAGTCTAAAGCAACATACATGATAATTTTATTCTGAAGTTCAATATAGTTCCAGTACTAAAATAAAAAACTGATACCGTCAATTCACCTCGATTACTCGTAAATTTCTTTCCTATCTAAGTAACGTTTTTATTAGTAAAGAAGCAGCGACCGGTTTGCTTGTTGTTTTATAAATAAGTGCTTAGACTACTAGTAGAGTTCTTTATTTGGTGGATTTTAGTCTTTAATAAGGTTAGGTTACACGTAGTTAGGTGTCCCAAAATGAATTGGGATTTGTGACAACCAGTAAACATATGAATATAACATCTCTAAAACATTATAATTAGTTATTTTTTTTAAATAAATTCAACATAAATGTTTTCATGTACCGGAGACTACAAATTTAACTTCGATATGTGTAGTCATCTACAGCAATATATTTCTTTTGTCGATAAATCTTAAAATATAATTATTTATAGTCTGTGTACCTACTGAATTATAATTAATATGTACTTTTTAATTATTTAATTAAAATTCTCTAAATCGAATAAAAATTCGTCAAACTGTGTGACAATACTCTTCACAGATTATTTAGACGAGGAACATCGATATGTTATATATTACATATAATAAACTAACTGCAACGGTTCCTATTGTAATGTAAATCATGCATTATCAAGATGATACTTAACGATAAAGCTATGAAATTATGTATCATTTCTCCTAAAATACAGTGGCATTGTGCTTGTATTTTACAAGCACAATGCCACTGTATTTTTAAAAAACTTATTGATTTATAGAAAAATTTGAACGGCCTGTTCAATATGCATCAAAACAGTATCTTAACTAATCGTGTATAAAGAACTGTTTATATTTGTTAAAAGCAGAAAAAAAAACTCTTCAATTTGCTTAAATATTTATCAAATGAGAAGTATATTTTAGGCTCATTCTACGATTTCTGTAAATAATATACTATTATCGAGAATAGATAATATTTGAAGCGATAAATTAAACTATCTCTTTAAATAATAATAAGCCTTTTGTTAATGTAAAAAAAAGTTACGTTTTTAAATTAGCTCTATTATAGATAGATATATTTTAAGTTAAGCCCAATTAAGAATTTTCTTTTTAGATATACCTATATTATATTTGAGACAATGTCGTCTCCAATGCTGCCATACCACCTCCACGACTACCACACTACGATCTATTATAAAAACAGACGCCTCTTGGTTTAAATATTCCCGCCGATTTTCGAGATAGCATCACTTGTATAATTCGTCCAAATTTATTATAATTTAGAAAACTAAGTTAACCATTTTTTAGTACTGGTTATTACATTAAAATGGTAATAACAATTTCTTAAAAATAGTTAACGTAGCTTTTTTGAATATGATTGCCTTTTTTATGAGCTTTCTTAAATATTAAAATATTAAAAATGGAAGTTATGTGTAATAAATAATAATATAATATTAGCAACATGTATGTTAGTTTATATAAAAGTGTACATAGTTATATCAAATAAATGGTAGTTTGTATTATATTTATTTTATTATTTTATTTATTATTCTAAAAAAATATTTTATAACTGCGATTATTCTCAATTTAAGATATGTATTTGTAAGCTAAAATTCACATTTATTCGTCTGCAAAGTTTTCATAAAGCACGTACAAAATGTATCCTTCACATATTAATATAATCTAGACAGTACTAAATTGCACAGCCAGCGAAGATGGGGTGGGTAGAAACCAAAGAGAAAATCAATACAATTAATCGCGCGCACCCCCGAGGGGTGGAAAATTCCCGCGGCACATGCGCACTACCACGGAGCCTGGGTATAGCGACATGGGCTAGACCCTAGGCATTCTACTTTCTGCTCTGACACTATGATGACGTATATTGTAAATTTTAATTTCTTTTAGTTCTTTTGGTGTTTAGTTGTAACAAAATTAAATTATATTATGTATCGTTATTAGGCAAAATTTTATGATTTATATAATTTCTAGTCATAAGTAAATTAACATCGATTACGAAAGTGGTGACCGGATACAGCTAACAGTAAGTATTTTTCAATATAATACCTACGTACATGTATATATACATATATATATTTATTTTAAAATTGCGTTGCGTTATGAAAATATTTTATAACGTGAAACAGTGTACATGCGACGGTTGCGATTCTATTTATGTGCGTGTATACATATTTCTTTCTGGTTATGTTTGCTGGTTCGTGCATTTTTATTCTTGGCAAAATGGCGATTATACGTTTTACACGGGCGTGGCACCTATGCTATAAAATCAATACTTCGCGACTGCGCCGTTGCTAATATGGACTTCGCGACTGCGCCGTTGTTAATATGTACTTCGCGACTGCGCGGATGCTTCTTGGTGCAACTTTAAAATGGCGCTGCATCAACTTTTAATACAATTAAATTTATAAAATTATAATATAGTTAATAAATAATAGTTTTTATTTAATATTAATAAAAGTCTCTTTACTTAAAATAAAATAGTCTACCCAAAATTTGATAAAAGTGATCTGCGCATAGAGGTGACGCAACCAAACCTCAGTTCTAATACATTATCGATTGAATCTTCAAATTACTATTTTCTTTTTATAACCTTTAATTATGCATAAAGCATAATTAAAAACAGCGACATTTAAAAAAATACTAAATAATTTCAATCCATACAAGATGGCTGATGAGTAAAGCAAGCGTCCCTTGAGTAGAATAGATCGACTGCGCATGTGCAGACTGAGCTTGAATTGGGTTAATGTCCGCCATTTTGATTTCCATTTGATGTTAGTTCTTGAACTTAGCGACATTTAAAAAATACGAAATAATTTCAATCCATACAAGATGGCAGATGAGTAAAGCAAGCGTCCCTTGCGGAGAATAGATCGACTGCGCATGTGCAGACTGAGCTTAAATTGGGTTAATGTCCGCCATTTTGATTTCCATTTGATGTTAGGTCTTGAACTTAGCGACATTTTAAAAATACGAAATAATTTCAATCCATACAAGATGGCAGATGAGTAAAGCAAGCGTCCCTTGCGGAGAATAGATCGACTGCGCATGTGCAGATTAGCTTAAATTGGGTTAATGTCCGCCATTTTGATTTCCATTTGATGTTAGGTCTTGAACTTAGCGACATTTAAAAAATACGAAATAATTTCAATTCATACAAGATGGCTGATGAGTAAGACAAGCGTCCCTTGCGGAGACTAGATCAACTGCGCAAGTACAGACTGAGCTTAAATTGGGTTAATTTCAGCCATTTTCATTTGCATTTGCTGTTAGTGCTTGATATTAGCGACATTTTATAAAATACGAAATAATTTCAATCCATACAATATGGTTGATCAGTAAAGCAAGCGTCCCTTGAGTAGATCAACTGCGCATGTGCAGACTGAGCTGAAATTGGGATAATGGCCGCCATTTTGATTTCCATTTGCAGTTAGTTCATGGAATCATTTATGGCTTCAGAGTTATGTTTAACTTTATTATTTTAGAATACACTGTTTCACGTTGTTATATATGTTAATTCTTTCAAAAGGAATACACTTAGACTACTTTATACTGTGATTTAGTCGTTTTACTTATAAGTATTTATGTATTGTTTCAGTCAATATTCCAACCAAGAAACTGTTAACAAAAGAAACAAATTTGAAATAGACAAAAAAATTAACACTGGTGCCTTTACTTCTTGGAATTGTATGTTGACGATACACAGCTGCAATTTTTTCACATAATCAATAAAAAATAAGATGGTTCATAGTACAGATATGGATATAAACATCTTTGGCGGCGACGTGGTAAATAAGAAATATATTTAAAACAAACAGATTTACATATTATAAATAAATGTTTCTCTTGATATTAATGTATGATATAATTGCAGTTGTCAAAAATTACCACAATATTCGGAAACTTCTGGCAAAATGTAAAGGAAAGGGAAGAACAGCTTATACCTGGTCACTCGCGATTAGTAATCAGCCGCACGGACTCCGGAGGCTGACGGAGAGTTTGAAGGTACAAACGCGACAGTAACCCTTAAAGTTCCAACTCATATTTTTTAATTATAAATAGAATTGTTAACAATTATACAAATATGTTGATTTATGGAGTATTTAATTTACAGGTTCTCCGAAAGCCTCGTCCAAAACTCGGCGCAAACAACACAATATAGAAAAAAAAATGTTAGTTTCATATTACTATTTTTATTTAACTAGCAAAATATTTCTTATTTTAATAATTATAAAATTATATGGATTCAATGGATATATGATGTAAATAAACACTTTTTTTACAGATAGGACTGGAATTTTCCTACGGAGCAGTTTTATGACAACAGGCCGTGTTGACATAAAACTGGACGGAGAAGACTGGTCTCCAGCAACATATGTATTATTTTGTAAAACGTTTTTCCTCATATACGAGTGAAGTAATTAATTACTAGTGTTAAATAATATTAATTAATAGCTAATATTTTTCTAAAAAATTGCAAAAGGTAAAAAAATATGCGATAATATTTGTCATGGTCTTCCTCGTTAAAATAGCTCATTAATTTTAATCATTTCAATTTTACTGAGGATTATTTAAAAAAAAAACACTATGGGCATTTATTGAAATTTCGTTCACTTAAAATTTAATATCGTACGTAAATTATATTACTTTATGCAATGTAAAGTAATAAGAATTTAACGTTTATACCAAAAAAAGAGAGAGACTTAACAGAAATTACTTTTTTACATTGTTGTTTTGTTATTTGATATTTAAATCAAAATTATTGAAAAGCATTGGTTAAAGTTTATGATATATTTAAAAAATTGTTGGCTATTTAAAACTCTATTAGATTAAATTTAAAATAAACCAATGATTAGTAACGCTAGAAAATAGATACTAAGGAACAATTGAGATGTCTTTGTACATATTTCATAGAAGAAGCTATATATATTTGCACCATATTCAAATTATTACTAATTTCTCCATTATATATTTAATTTGTTTACATATTTAATTTCGAAATCTCAAATTTAAATAATTATATTTCTTAATTTAATATAATTTCTTATAATTAACAAACATTAATAATTTACCAATTTTTAGTACAGCGTCCAGGACCCTTTGCTCATGAATATGGAAGTGGTATTGATAGTTTCTTCTAGAGATATCTCCTTAATGTATTTTTTATTTAACACTATCCTATCTTGCTTCTCTAATCATTTGCATAACTCAGTACGTTTATTTGTATTATTTTCATTATTAGTATAAGATATAGAACGGGCTAAATTTATAGGCGACGTGGATTAACAATAAAAAAAAAACCATAACTATCAAAAATAATCTACAATAATCTGATTATATCATCTTTGGCGTAATATTAATGTCAAGCACCTTATCTTAAATTGATCATCAAGAAATAGAGAGAAAGAGAGATATCTATACACTATTCTATAAATAAGTCCGGTTTCTATTAGGATTATTAACATAGGCATTATTAGGATTAGGAAAGATATGCAAATCCCATAAAAGTGGCACACGTCACCGCAGAGTGATAGCTACGGGCTGTAGTGTGTATATATGTAGAATTAGAGTGTAAGTTTCCAATTATTTTCAATTGATTTTGTCTTAATAGTATGATTGTACAATTTTTCAATTTAAATTAATAAATATGTTTTCGATTCATAAATTTAATTATATTTAGTATTTATTTCTTATATTTTATTATATTTAGTAAAAAAAATCTTTCTGTCATTCAATTATGTTATTTCAATTCGTTTATTTTTAGGGTTTTGTGTTCTTACAAATTAATTAACGTTAGTGTTTCTTGTTGTTGTTATTACGTAATAAGGATGATAAGTATTTATAAGCGCCGATAAATTGTTCATTGTTATTAATGTTTTTTTTATATTGATTTACGGTAATTTACTGAATATGTTGTCTTCCTACTTCTTCCTTCTTCTTAAACTTCCCTTCTTTATACTATAATCTAAATAATTTATAAATTGGTCCCGTATACTTCCATTTCAAATTTATTTTATCAATTAAACTTGTGTATTTTGAATAATTCATTTTTTGTGATTCATTGGTATTAAAAAAAAAATTATATTGATTTACGGTAATTTATAAATTTTCAAATATTTTCATAATTTACTAAATATTATTGTCTTCCTACTTCTTCCTTCTTATTCTTCTTAAACTTCCTGTATTTATACCATAATGTTAATAATTTATAAATTGGTTCCGTAATACTTTGATTTCAAATTTATTTTATCAATTAAATTTGTGTATTCATTTTTTGAGATTCATTGTTTATTGGTATTAAAAAAAAATTATTATATTGATTTACGGTAATTTATAAATTTTCATACATTTTCATAATTAACTGAATATTATGTCTTCCTACTTCTTCCTTCTTATTCTTCTTAAACTTCCTTTACTTATACCATAATGTTAATAATTTATAAATTGGTTCCGTATACTTTGATTTCAAATTTATTTTATCAATTAAATTTGTGTATTCATTTCTTGAGATTCATTGTATATTGGTATTAAAAAAAAATTATATTGATTTACTGTAATTTATAAATTTTCATACACTTTCATAATTTACTGAATATTATGTCTTCCTACTTCTTCATTCTTATTCTTCTTGAACTTCCTTTCTTTATACTATAATCTTAATAATTTATAAATTGGTTCCGTATACTTTAATTTCAAATTTATTTATTCAATTAATTTTGTGTATTTTGAATAATTTATTTCTTGAGATTCATTTATTATTGTTATTAAATATAAATTTTTTTTCCAGAAATATATAGAGCATTGTTGTCTGTTATTGGTATAAGGTAAATTAAGCGTTAATATATTGTTAATTAGATTTAAGGTAGATAATCATAGTATAATTCTAACAAATAAGGCAAAATTTTAAGATTTTTATGCAAGATTGAGTAAATCTCCTGCTAAGAACTTGAACGGAAAAAAATTGTAGTGTGTAAATATGTAGTGGCTGCTCGTCAGTCAGATAGACAATGTAGAAGTTAGTATGCTAGTTAAAAAATTGCACTTTCAGGTTTTATATTCATTTTTTTTTATTGTATTACTCGAAAAACAAGTTAAACATTACACTTCAATTAATTTGTCTTTAAGTTTAATTACTTGTTTAGATTTTCCTTTTTATAATATTTTAGTGATTATTCTTATTTCTTGTCTCGGTGATTTACTTTTGACTCTACATCGGCTTTATGAGCTCGATGAGAGTCAAACTTGTAGTCAAAGTATCTCATTTTCTTTGCATTATTCGATTCCAGTAATCGTTTGTTTTCGCGCACTTAGATAAGATAGTATAAAAAGAGTTACGTACTAAAATCTTTTACTAAATCCAAAATTAGCACAATTTGTTATTTCCTATAGATTTTATCGAAAAAGTTACTCTAACGAGAAGATATAAAGATATAAAATGTTTATTTTTTTCAGCTACTACTTATATTTTATTAAATAATAGCTAAAATAAATAAACTGCAAAAAAAATAAAAAGGCAAAATCCACAAAAATATGATTAAAAGAATATGTTAGTTATTGTAAAGTTTAAGTAAGTTGTAAGCTACATATTTTTTGTACTTTTATATTTATAAATATATCTCTTGTGTATATTATAGGATGAAATTTTATAAAATAGACGACAATGAACGACACACGACAGCGAAAGCCGTTTGCTACCAACAAGGCATGTGTTGTCAAAACTGAATTCCCACCATTTACTTCAAATTCAAATACTCTACAGTACAGTTTACAATTATATTAGTTTCAGTACATATTTCTTTCAGTCTATTTTATAGCACAAGGTATAAAAGCTAGTAATAATGTAACATATTATTTCGTAAGCCTTATACGCAGGTCATAGTGTCGAACAGAAAGGGAATGAACTTTTATTCTAAGTTGTTAAAAAGAAAATCAATAACTGAATTATTTTTGACATGTGGAAATTATTATCAATATAATTTTTGTATTTACTTTGAAATTTACGATTAGTATGAATTTAGTTGTGTTTTTTTTTATGTTATTGTTATGGAATGTTTCTCACATGATGGTAAGAGCTTGTGTTTTTGTTTTTGAATGAGTAAACATCTAGGGGGTTCGGCCCCCGGCCTCGTCTGGCCAGTTTCCACCATCCCAATTAGGCCAGTCGGTCAGTCACATAGAGAAGACGTTTTTAGCGTCATAAAATTATAATGGGATATTCAGTTCTTTGCTTTTGCTGAGTCTTAATCGACCCCATTTGTTTCTGCTTTTTTATTTCGGCAATATGTTTGTTGTTTTGTCCTGTCTTAATGTCACCCCCCTTATTATTTCACTCTCTATTAAATGCCCCGATTTTAATATTCTTCTCTTTACTTCTATTTCCAACCTTTGTATTTTTCATTTGCTAGTAGATAGCAAAATTTTATATCCTAAATTATTTTTTGAGGTTAACTCAACTGTCATTTTCATATTTTATATTATTCAGCTTATAGATTTCCTCTTTAGAGAGCTATCTTTAACTGTCTCGCTTTGCTCGATGTTACCGCTTGGGCGTCGTTCCTTCTGAGGATGAGTGAACAGTACAAAGGTCGAAAAAAATCCATGAATCACATACTGTAATAACCTAGAAACAAAAAACTAAAATTTCAATAGAACATCTAAAAAAAATTTAGAATCTGTAAAATTGAAATACTCGCTGATTAGGATTTTCTTGTCTTGATAACGATAAAATTACAAATTCACATATAGGATATCTTGGCTACCTCGTCTACGGAAGTGAACACATTTTCATTATATTATAATCGCATATTCTAGATCTAAGTTTCAAAATGTTAGCTTTTTGAGAAAGTTCTTGATGATCTTGAGCTTTTGTATACAGCTTTGTGATAATACCAATTCTTGAGAACTTAATGGTTTATCACAAAAGTTATCGGGTGTACTTGTGATACAAATATTGCAAAACAACAACTTTATTACATATTCGAAGGAAAAGCTCTGAAAATTCTTAAAAAAGTTTAATTTTGAATAATTAATCAGTATTTAATCCTTATATTATTCGTATAGTTGGACAGTCAGTTGGTATGAATGATTAAGAAAATGTAACCTATTTATTTTTACTTAACTTCTCATTTGCCTGTCACCAATGTCTTTATAATTACGTATTTCTTTTACTAATTTCACAAATTATCCAAATTTTTCTCCATTTTACTGTTTTCTTGTCAGGTATCGCTAATTTGGTTCTTACTAATTCTGCCACGACTGTTCATTAGTAATAAGTGCATATTTAACTATAGAATAAGAATTTTCCTTATGTTATTTCCACTTGAGTATTATTATTTTTTTTACTTAGTTTTCTTAATTATTTAGACCTTTACGTGAAACATTAGTTTAGTTTGTATTTTTCTTCATACTAATTATTTGTGATTGATTTAAATGGTTATATGATATGTTAAAATTACTACTTGATTTAAATGGTTATATGATATGTTAAAATTACTATTTGATTTATATTCATTTTTTAATTACTTAATTTAAATTTTTATTACTCTATTCTCGTATATCTTAATAAATGTCGTGATGTGAATCTCTTGTTTTATTAACCCGTAAAGTTTTTCGTAAAAATATTGACATTGATAGGTATATGCAATAAAATATATATTTATTGGCCATGATACTAAACGTGCATATAAGATATCTAAATTCTTTTACAATCTTTCCTTCTTTATTTTCAACAAAATTAACAAGATTTCTCGTCGCCGGAGTGCCACTACAGCACATTTTGGTAACATTTCTGCATGTTTTTAAAGTGAAGGTGCCCTTAGTTTCAAGACTTTTATTAAGTAGACCTTGAAAAAAGATTTGAGCTTTCTCCTCCTAGTAATGGCAAAAATAATCAAAATGTTTAAGTTGCAAATGTGTGAAGCTGAAATAAGTTTTGGTACAGAAATATCAATCTTAAATATATTATATATATATATATATATATATATATATATATATAACACTATTAGGTCATTGCCTGACAAAAAAGCACAACCAAAACCTCTTGCAATAACCTGAAATTAAGCAAGTATATGTCTTAGGAGAAGAATTTTAATAACTTCTAAAGAGTAAAAAGATGGTTGCGATTTCATATAAAAATGACAAACAAAAAGTCATCAGCTTTTTCAAAGTCGCTGTTTCGTAATAATGGAGTTTTTGCAATATTACCACCGCTAACGTAAGTTAGGAGTCGATCTTTCTACCAAAACCTTTTATCTTTCAGCGGCTTTCACCCGGCCAAAGCAGCGGGCCTGTGCTAGTTAAAAGTATAAAAAAAATTAGTTGTATGAAATAAAATAACAGATTTCTACTTTTAAAAATCCATTAGTACATTTAATAACATAGAAAGTAAATAAAAACTAATAACAGGCTTACAGTGAGATATCGAAATGCGATATTTCGTAGCAATAAAACCAACAGCTACATGAGGTTGAATCAGCCATCTTGAATGTTTTTATTATGATAAAATCTACTACTTACTAATTGTGATTGATATAATTTATATATTTTTTTATTTTTTGTGACTATTTCATTTCTTGTTTACGCCCTAATATAAAATTAACGACATATTTCTATTTTCTATATATGTAGCTATCAAACTATATAAATCTATATCAATCTACCTATATTGACCGATGTTCATCAGGACCATACAATATATTCATACTCACATTCAACCAGGATAACGAGAAATAACTATAGGCGTAATGCTTTTAGTATATTTTATTTCAAAAAAGCAGTTTCACGCCCTTTCCCGCGTAGCAAAAAGAACTTTTCAGTATCCTCCTAAAGTCGAGACATTGTGTGACAAGTGGCGGAACTCAACGCCACAATCAATCAATCTTTTCTAAAATAAAATGATATTCTAATATGTGGCGCCCTCTACTCTATTATTTACGAATGAATATAAATATACAATGTACCCTTACAATAAGGTGTCAAGTTAAAATAATAGATGGCGTATTGCCTACGCCTAAAGTAGAGTAAGCTCTAGTTCAATACTAAGGTATTGCACACAGATGTCGGTATACTCGTAATAAAGATAATAAAATATTTTTGATATTTTGCGCAAAATTCTTACACTGGGTTGATAAAGTAACTAAATTTGTGTGCAAAAGTGATCGATCTAATATCCATGCAGGCCTTTGTGATGCTGATGCCTTGACAATTTGCAAGCTATTAAAGCTACGATAGCGAATATGAGGCATACTTGACTATTAAGTTTGAAATTGAATTTGTGATCATTTAATGTCTCTATAGACATACATACCTGTATCTATATACAGGTTCATAACTAAGTTACTGGGAATATTACCTGTATGTAATTTGCAAAGACTCTACATCTTTAGAGGCTGCCTTCTTTCTTATAAAATCCAACTTTACATATAAAATCGGTTTATTTATTTAATAATATTAACTTACTGAATAATTTGCTACATTTATAGCAATTAATAACTTATTTATTACATTAAACGTTTATTAATTTTCTACACTAATATTTTGTAAAAGTCATAATTTTTCTAATTATAATTTAATAAAAGCTATTTCTTAAATATATTTAGATGATAGACTTACCTTTATGACACGTAATTTTATGAAACTAGCAATAAATAACTCAGTTTTGCTCTTTTTTTTTATACAAGAGTGATACTATATTACAATTTGTATAAGGTGACAAATTTAGAGGTAACATAATATGAATA
>JAOYRR010000641.1:0-34596 GCA_038994665.1 Podotricha telesiphe
ATATGAATATATATATATATATATATATATTTTTTTTTTAAACATTTGTCTGTCTGTTTGAACGCATGCCTTTAGATCTACTGGACGGATTTAATTGAACTTTTTTTATTGTATAGCTTTTAACCCTGAGTTGGACTTAAGGTATAATCGATATCGGAGTGTGGAAGAACTGATGAAGAATTATAATAGTCAAACTAAACTATAAGAAATAAGTAAATTTCTCCTTATCAAAAGCTGATAAGCATTTTCCACTGACATAATAATTCAAATTCAGAAAAATCAAATGAAGCTAAACTATAAGAAATAACTAAATGTAGCATTAGTAAAAGTTGTAGATTGAGCTTATAAATAATTAATAGAAGGTTATTAAACATTGCGTAATCTGTAAATATTTAAATAGTTTTTTATTGGGATATTCTTATTATTTTTATTTTTTTTTTTTTAAAATATAAGCTCGCAACCCTTATATAAGCTCGCAACCCTACATCTAGGGAGGCTGTGGGTGAATAGGAGAGCAACAGGTGCCTGGAGCGTTACTCAGAGTATATACAATGATCCGAGGACTCGTCTCGACCAATTTAATTATTACCAGCCCGCAGCGAATGTATCTCAACACCATATTTATTATTCCATTTTGTTATTATAATCATTTAAATGATAAACATTGAACTTTTATTGTGAAAAAACTAATTCTGATTACAGTTTTTTGTACTATGTATACAAATACATAGTACAAAAACCTATATACTATTCGATAGACACTATCCGTCCGTCTAATAATTCGTCTGTCTATAAAGCTGTATTTTTTTAATTAAACATACATAAGTCCTTAACTACATGAAATATTTATAAAATCTATGATACTATTTCTTTCTGGTAAATAATATAATATCTCACATTAGGACCTTTGTATACAACAACCAAAATTTTATTATTTTTTTCCATGTCATTTGTGTCATCTTTTTCTTTTTTCCATTTACGGCGAAGTCTACAGGGAACGCCTTCTAAGAAATCATACCGTATTGCCTACAATAATATGAAAATCATTAAAGCAACAAAACAATTGAGACAATATTACTTTTATTACAGACATTCTCATTGAATTGAATTCAAGACATTGCGTCTTCAGTGACGGAACTCAACGCCACGCTTTGTCTTACCAGTGTGGATAAATGAAAAGAAATTGCATATAATCATTATCCTGAATGGGAATCGAACACGCAACCAATCGCTTTTACAATCCGACGAAATATTTGTACACAAATTTAATATCCTAGATTAACTTGTATGTGTTAAAAGCTTTATAATAGAATAAAATATTTTACGCTTCATTTTAATATGAAACTTTACCTACATACCTCCTGATATACTTGTCAAATCCACACAGACAAAGTTGTAGACAGATGCTAGTTAATTACTTGTTGTATTCAAGCTTAGCGTATACCACGATTGATCTGTCAGCCAGCATCGCCGTATCACAATAGGGATGTAGCATTGTGTCACTGACATAGAGAAATATATTGTTCGTATGGAATATCGCAATTTAATTATTACATTCGTTTAGTATTATATACAGTGTATACGTTTTTATACATTATATCCTACTAATCCTAATAATATTATAAACGCGAAAGTTTGTAAGGATGTTTGTTACTCTTTCACGTAAAAACTACTGTATGGATTTTAATGAAACTTTACAATAATATAGCTTATACATCAGAATAACACATAGGCTACAAGTTATAAAGACATTGTGTGAATTGACCAAAATATCAAGTAAGTATCTGATGTTCAAGCCATTAAAGCCAAAATAGTGAACCATTGTAGTCAATAAATTAATATTATGATATATATATGCTAAATGCATATGTATACACGCTACATATACCAGAATAATATTTTTTGCTATTTTTGTGTCTGTCAGTCTGCTTGTTCCGGCTAATCTCTAGAACGGCTACACCGATTTTGACGGGGCTTTCACTGGCAAATAGCTGATGTAAGATCTCCACGTGGACAAAGTCGCGGGCACAGCTAGTTTATTATAAATTCTAAAATTTTCAAGTGTAAGTAATATTCTTCTATTTTTCTTTTATATTAAATCTTTCTCCATTTTATTTCAAGGATGTTTTTATTGTTAGCTACGGACTAAGGTTTCCAATGAATTTAGTTAAATTCATTGGAAACCTTAGTCCGTAGCTAACAATAAAAACATCCTTGAAATAAAAAGGAGAAAGATTTAATGTAAATTATATAAATTTTCACGCTCCACTCGCATTCAATGATTTAGGCAGAAACTAAATAATGCTTCACGTCTATTCCTAAATTTTACACACTATTTTTATATTAATTTTAATTATAATAAATTTGAAGATAAAATAAAGTATAATGAAAGAGGTTAATGATACTGGACGACACGAGACTAGTATGAGGGGACCGTATTATTAGCGTTCCGTTGTCTATGGCTGGGCTAGTCATAGGCTAGGTAAGAATATCAATAATAATCCAGAATTCCCATTCATCACTTCATGCTTTTTCTCTCATAGCTGGATAGTCATAGAGAACTTAGTTTTAAAACACTTTGTTCTCAAATTTCCGCCCGGAATTGAGACAATACGTGTTGAGTGGCGGAACACTATTTCGCGCTTTGTCTTGTCACCAAAGCGGAGAAATTCAAATATTTTGAATATAATTCATATTACATTACCCCGAATTCCCCCGAATGGGAATCGAACCCACAACTAATCGTGTTTACAGTAAGACGCTGTCAACTGCCTCTGGCCTCTAAAAATTGCGTTCCTTAGTAATTTTATAAACATTCAAAATAAACACTTTGTGTAATGTTGAGTACAACATCTAAAACATGAGTAGTTTATTGGTTCCTCAAAAATCCTTCACTATTGCATAGAGAAAGACTGAATATAAAATGCAAATACATCTCCCAGGACGCAGTCGTTTAAATCGAATTCGACTTGTAGATGCCATGTCGCTCGACATTGTGTTACGAGCGTGAAAGCCTTTGAGAGTGCATTATAATGCTAGCAATATCCCGCTGTAATTGCTGCACCTTATGGATACATTATTCCTTATAACAGAGTAAAGTTTATAGTCTCATCAGCTTTTCAAAACGAAAATGTTTGATACAAGTCGTTTGGATTAAAATTTAATATTGCTTATATAGTGGTAGCTGCCGCTAGGACTGACGATGCTGACATTCTTATGTTAATTGACGATTCGGTGCCATAAATAGCCTATTTGAATAAAGAATATTTTGATTTTGGGTATTTGGTAATGGTACAGTTTTACTTCACAATTATTTTACTATCTTTTTTATATATACTATAGTATAATAATAAGATATATTTAGGCCAAATTTATTTTAGTATTTATATATTAATTTATATGCCCGTCGTGTCCACTGTTAAATGACATTGCAACAATAAGAATTTGAACAACACTTTATTTTATTGAAAGATCCTCAACGTTGAGTTACTTTCGTGCATTTTTCCCGCATAGCTGGGCCTAAAGTGTCATGACAGTCTTCTGCAGTTTTCTCGTTCGAATTCGAAACATTGCGTGTTGAGGGGATGGAGTCCAAACGAGCTTTTGTCTTTGTTCACCAGAAAGGAGAAATGAAAATTGTGATTAGTCCACCTAGTGCGAATCAAACCCTACCCCACTGCGCCACGATGTCCTCAAAGTATGTTTATACAAATCATTCACATAATTCAGATTCAACTGGAGCATAACTTTGGGAAAAAATTATAAACCAACATGTGACATGAAGAATAAATAAAGAAATTTTAGTTTTGATGACTTTTTATCTAAAATATCTTTTTACGTGAATAATTTTTAAGATCTTTGTCTTGGGTAGAGCTTGACATCCATTTAGATCTCAAATCTTTTGTCGGTAGAATAAATAAACATTCAAATTCTTAATATTGAACTTGGCTCCTATTTTCACATTTATGTTTAAAATTGTCTCCATTTAAAAATGAATAACTTCTATAAATATATTAAATAGAATTTAAAATCCTATTAAGTGCACCTAAGCAGCAATTTAATAAAGAAATATCTTATATACAAATGATAGCAGTACAAAGGGTAAATGAATCCCTTACTTCATTAAATTATTTACATTGAGTTTAAATTACAGTATCATTTTCTTATCTAATTAGGTATAAAATAAACAAATTTAGCGGAGCTTTCGCAAAGAGCCTTAGGGATAGAGTGGCACAGTTCTTAACGTTATAAAAACTGCATTCCGACATTTTACTTATCATAATGGATTTTAGTAATTCTCCAGCTTTTAATCTTATTCTAATTCTAATTGAATTAAGTATTTGTTGTTGGTAATTTCATCAGTAGCATTTACAAATATTACAGGAAACAAATCGTTTAATGTTGAAAACATTATACAAATCGCATAATGTTTTAATCTAAATGGATTGTCTATTAAAATTGGTAATGATAAAATGTCGTAAAGTATGAAATAAGTAGGTTAATAAAAAAATGAATATATACGAGATGTAGAAAAATAACAGTTCTTTTAAAATTTTGTGAGTTAATTATGTTCAATTGTCGCGTTTTTTTTTGTTATGTTGGTACACATGTCTTTTATATATGTTGACAATATTAGCCATTTTGGATTGTCAGTTTGTTTTTGACAGATAACAAGGTTAGTCGTGTTTTGGTGTGCTCTTCGTTTTTTTACTAATCGGAAAAATGGATCAAAGAAACTGTATTAAGTTTTGTGTAAAAAATTAAATTAAATGTGCAAAGACATTTGAAATGTTGACTGTGGCGTTTGGCGTGTCTACTATGAGCAGAACACAAGTTCAATTGTGGTATAACCGTTTCAAGGAAGGCCGAGAAGATGTCAATGACAATGCTCGTCCTGGTCGCCCGAGCACGTCAAAAAGTAATAAACACATTGAAGCAGTGAAGAAAATGATTTTGGATAATCGTCGAATCACTATTAGAGAGGTAGCTGATGACGTTGGCATATCGTTCGGCTCATGCCAAGCAATTTTGTCGGATGTTTTAGGCATGAAACGTGTGGCAGCGAAGATTGTTCCAAAATTGCTAAATAAAAAAACAACGTGGACATCGCTCAGGAGCCAAAAACAAAACGTATTCACCGGACTTGGCCCCCGCTGTTTTTTTCCTCTTCCCACAACCGATGAAAGAAAAGCGTTTTGCTACGATTGAGGAGATAAAAGAAATATTGAAACACGAGCTGTTGGCGAAACCAAAAAGCGCGATTCAGAAGTGTTTCGAGGATTGGAAAAAACACTGGCATAATTGTATTATATCTGAGGGGGATTTCTTTGAAGGGGACAAGATAGTTATTGATGAATAAATAAATACGTTTTGAAAAAATTAAAAATAACCGTTATTTTTTGATCACACCTCGTATATTAAATATTTATCACTACTTATTAAGACAGAATCAAAACGTTCAAAATAAAACTCATACATTTTTTACATTTTTTTAAAGTGTTATTCGCGCACTTAGGAAAATGAAAAAGACATATTTAGAAAACGTATAAAAGTTTTTGCAGCGGGATTTGTGCCTCTTGAAGACCGTTCAAGAGGAGCTTTCTTTTTCAAAATTCATACATATAAGTTTTTACAATTTAAAGGAAACAGATGATGTAGGTAGGAAAGTTTAAATTTCATATTCATGTAAAATGATGATGCTGGCGCAGGTATTCTCTGAGTGTCACTACCAAAGTATGCGCTACTTTATTTGGCAAAAATTTTCATAATTTTTAATAAATATTTTTATACAAGTATTAGATGAATTAATATATTTACTAGTGAAAATATAAAGCTATTTTAATACTTGAATTACATTAGAGTCCTGAATATTGGTTTCAATATACCTACCAAAGCTTATATTACGACCTAGCCATTTTCAAAAGCTTCAGGCGACCGTAAGACAATGGGTAATCTCTTGCATAGTGAATGGACATATAATCTGCACATCGATAATTGAATTTCATAGTTATATAATGGCAAAGTTATGTATGTGTATGTGTGTAGTGTACATTGTACATATTTCAATAGATATACACATATATCACACAGTAACATGGCGCCTCCGCTTTTTGGGACATAGGCTGGCTATATAGTGTACACGCAATGGCTTTAAATTATATTGGCATTCAGAAGATTGATTAAATATAAATTACTTTGATTTCCCCTGTTCGGTGAGACAAAGACCGGCGTCGTTGTGTTAAACTATCAATACGAAATCTCTATACAAAAACAAAAAAGGAGAACATTGAATGCATTTCAACATCAGGTTCCCTCCCTCTGTTTAATGCATACTAATATTATCAATGCAAAAGGAACTCTTTATGTCTGTTTCTACGACGTCATCACGGCCAAACAGCTAAACCGATTTATGATCAAATTTTATATAGAGATACAAAAGTATCTCTATATGTTTATCTACAATTAGACTCAAAGAGTCTTCCGATGGTATAAGGGCTTCACCACTATCCCATATTTTTCAACAATAACTCGGTGATTAACACACATGATACTTTATATATATTAAGATTAGATTAATAGATTTTGAGGCACAGCTTTATTTTGGTTGTCTGTGAACTGTTTGTATATGAATAAGTTTCATACAAAATTTAGCCGCAATTTTATTCTTTAAGAAATGAATTTTAAAGCATTTTATCTTAAACAGTTTTTATATCTATATTCTTAGCGACCCGGGCATGGCGAAGCCTCTTCGTACACGACACGACTAATAGCTACTATATCGTTTTTCACCAACCCGCGTTCTTACTTAAATCGTTGCTCCCAAATTTATAAATTTGTCGAATTACGAAAATCATAATGTGGCAATTCATAATGGAAATATAAATAGTGAAGGAATCACTTTGCCTTCAATTTCTACAGGTCTACTACCAAATTAAAACTTAATTGCAATTTAAATGAAAACAGCCAGCGAACAATACAGTCTAGCCCTGGATAATATTTATTTTTCTGTTGTTTGTGTTCAAATTGACCAGGCTCAAATATTTATAAGTGACTCTACATAACGGGCTTGAGAAACAATATTACAAATTTTAAAATATGTAATATTTATCACATTCAGGATAAGAAAAATAATTTTAAACAAACGTATAATTTTTTTAACTTATCGGGATTTAAACCCTTTTTGGACGGATTAACTGAGTCGAATTCAGAAGTCTTTTTGAACTGAACTTTTTTTTTATATATTTCAGACAAGACAGTCTTTTAAGGTTCCACGCTCTCACGCTTCTGCCATTCGTAACGGATAACACGAAACGACAGCCTCTGCCCCTTTATTATAAACGCGTTAACATTAAATACATAGCGTATCTATCACATATGTAATGGGCCAAAAAATGATACTGTATTATTTAAAATAGTAGTATAGTAACGTATATTTTTTTTTGGAATAAGTAAAAGATAAAAATATTTGCCGTGGGCCAGCCTTAGGATACAGGCATGTGTCATCGCAATTCTTTTTTGTAGACATTTTTAAGATACACAATTCCGTTGTTTATAGTTTTAATCTCTTAAGGCCAGCGTTAGCAATATAAACTTACAAAAATAAATTTTCTTTATTACTTAAGTAAAATACGCAAGTACTATATATATATATATATATATATATATATATTTACCACTCTCCGTTGCGTTGTTTGAAAGGTCTTAGCGTAATGTAATGAAATTTGACTTAATTTTTTGCGGTTTTTTGCACGTTAACTGATATGCAATTTACTTACTTGGTATTTCGATGGCAGAGATAAGCATTTAAATATACTTCAGCTACTCCAAAATCTATGTATACGGTTCGTATTTGCAAATACGACCACATTTTAGGAAAACTCAAGTGGTTTCCTATAACACTACGCAGGAATATCCATATTTCTACTGCATCTTCTGAACTGTGAGGTATTTAATCCCCCAATTCCTTTTAACCAAAAAGAACAGTTTGACTGACTGTTTTTAGGTGACTTCAGCCTTGTCCTGAAAATCCTTTATTTCACTTCCTACTTCACTCCTTTACAGTTAAATCCGCTCGGCTATGGAATTTCCTTCCGCTTAATGGTAGAAGTGCAAAAAGTCTTAGCTTTTTAATTCTTCATAGACTTTTACTCTTTTTTTTCTCAATTCTCGAAGTTTCAATTCCATATATAAGCATAACATACATTTTGATTATTTATATTAATAGCCGCATGTTTTTGATTGCTCATTTCATGAAATAATTTCGTGGCCAATGTACACTAAGTATCATCATAAAAAAAATATATCATTCCTAAAAAAAAGAATAAGTACACTGAATTTGCAATAATTACCCATTGTAGCGCAATAGAGAAGTGTCTGAGAGTATCCGTTGTTGAGTTGTGAGTTAAATTTTCATTTATTAAAATGGGTACATCCAAAAAAATATATTTGGTTTTCCCTTTGCTTGGGTTTATTTTTTGCTGACAGAAAACCAAAGAACTGAATAATGTATCAGAAGGTTCTTAATATATTGTTTTTTTTTGTACTATGTACGAATATGAAGGAATTAATAATATGAATACGAATATATAAAATACAATAATATCTCGAGGTGAAATCATGACTCAATTGAACGTCTTGTGGTCCAAGGCAAAGTAGAAGGCACTTGACCACGCGGAAGGCAGTGGACAGACCAAGTAAAGTCGCTAGTGGGCAAACCTATACACTAGTGTACTAGAATGACTTCGGCAAGGAAAGATAGCGAGACATTGTGCGGCGAGCAATAACTGCCCCTTCGAATTTATACACCACGTTGACCACGACCGCTCTGTCAAGAGTGATACGAATAAAAAGAAGAACGAATATGAATAAAAAGGTATACAAACAAAAGCGTAAAATAGTCATTAAGATTACACATCACTCATTTATATTACACATCTAAATGAGCCTGCAATATTCTACGTGTACGCTCTATCCTAAAAACTTTATTCGAACTTAATATTGACTTTAAGACTGTTAGTTATAGCTACCGTGAAATGTTAACACAAAGACGACCAGATTTTCTTTCCCGAGAAGAATTTACATCTCAATGAATAATGCATATCCCACCTGACAAATATTCTTAGCTTCTTATTCAAATGTTTTCTTGCTAATATTATGAATGGAATGGGTAAAAAGCAGCTTCACGTTTCATTTGTCCCACATAACAGGGTAGTCGGGGAGAACCTAGTGTCAAGACACTCCGTTTTCCACTTTCTGTCTGAATCGAGACAGCGTTTTGAGTGGCGATTATAATCATTCCCTCGACACACAGCCTGCAGGTTATTTTCAAAATTAAACGAAGGTTATTTTTAAATGTTGTAAAGAATATTTTACATCTAAAACAAGAACAAGCTTCTTCTTTAAACGTATTTAGGATGCTTTTCAGAACAAAACAACAACAAAATTAATATTTGCCGATAGCCTATAAAGATATTAGAAAGAGAATATTTCTTATAACCACAAGTATGGTCAGTAAACGTTAGATATTATTGTTAAAACTATTAAATATATTTATTTTTATATTGTAATAAACGATTTATTTAAACAATTGCTTTAGAAACCCAGCAAACTTTATTGTGCAAATGCTAAGCCTTTTGAATTTGGATAAGCAAATAAATATACCCGCATGACTTCTACAAGTGAAAGCAAAGTGAACGGGATACGAAATCAGTATCTATTTGGGAGCTGTACTCAACCACGACGCGTGACTTTTGGCCAACTTAGCCTAACTTCAATAACCTTCAAGCCCTTAAAATGTACGATAAATCTACGGTACACGATTAATAGAGACTAGGTATTAATACTAAAACCGCCTTTCTATGTTCGGGTATTAATATTTGAACCTACTGCATCGTATCTGTATTCTTTATAAATGTATCAAATCTTACACTATTGTAAGTGAAAATCTTAAAGTAAAAAAAGCGCACGCATGGTTTAGCGGTCAGAGCGCTTGAACGGTTTTCAAGAGTCGTGAATTCTAATCCCGCCGCGTTCAAATTTTTATAACGTTTTCTAAATGTCTTTTTTAATTTTCTAAGTGTGATTAACACTTTGTGATTAACACTTTAAAAAAATGTTAAAAAAAAAACTTACAGTATTTAATAATATTACTATTAAAATTTTATTGACACACAAATCATACCTGGGTTGTAAAAAATACAGTTTTCGTTCTATATCTTGATTTTTCGAACAAAAATTCTTTATCCGATATTCCCCTCAAAGGCATTACTCTCGTGAAACAGCGGGGTCTTACTAAGAATAGATGTAAATAAAGTAAAGTTTAAAAGAAAACAATTACAGCTATAAGCAGAGTGTATTGCCATTGTTATGTCAAGCGCTTGTGTTTTTTGAGGTCAATGTGTATATGTAATACCTACTTGCATAATTAAGCCTTATGAAATATTTAAAAATAATATAAAAAAATATAATCTAAATATAACAAACAATATTTATAGAAGCGGCTTAATGTACATGTACCCTTCACCTGCTGAAGTATAAACAATAAAAAAAATGTTTATAGCAAAAATTATCCAGTAGCTTGGCATTCCATTGTTTAGTTTTATCATATTCGATGTATTCTCATTTTGATAGTGTCATGATCACTTATAAATACTCTTTGAACTTATTTTTGGAACTACCAGGTTCAATTAGAAATAACTGAGCTTTCTAACAGACAGTGAAATATCTATATATATTTATGTAATTTATAAGTATATGTTATGCTTCTATTTGTTTTACATATCTGTGTCAATAAAAAATATTTTAACATAATATATTAGACAAAATGTATGACAAGTATATCCGTATGAGCCAAATAACAACAAGTGTACAATTGTAAGTTACAAGTATTCATTATTGACTAGTAATAGTGTTGCAATTTCAAAATAATAAAATAAAATTGTATTTTTGTCTCTATTTCTTCCATTAAAACTGTTTATCTTGTCAAAGTCTAAACTGCCATGTGTTACGATAAAAGACCCTAACCTAGAATTAAATAATTATGTATATGTATGTAAATAACTTTCATAACTACAAATTACCAATCATGTGTTTTACTCATTTTTATGACTATTTAATGTTTAAAGCCTGTTAAGAATCCATTTAAGAGATATTTATCGTAAGTACATTAGAGAGCAGTATCTAAATGAAGATGCCTTTTAAATGGCATTTCTTATAGTATTCTACATTCCTGTGTAAAATAGAACTAAGGCGATGCCCGTTAGATTTATTGGTTTATTATTGATTACTGTTCCAATCTCAATGCAATTTATATAGATTGTACGGAACGGTTGTGTATTCATATTTCAATCGACGAAATATATAGTATACTATTATTTTCGAGCAATACGCGGTATTTGTTTTCGCTAAATACACAAAGTTTTAAAAAGGAAAAACGTCTAAACATATGAAAACCGCTAATAAAGATCTATTAAATATTTTATCTCAATGAACAGTAACATTTACATGACTAATTTTTAATCAAACATGCACCGTTTGAAGAAAATCTTCCTGTCTGGGGTTTCCGACGAAAATCATTTGCTCGAATTTGGATTTAGAATTCATTTTACGGAAAGTTATAAGTCCCCTCTCTATATGGTAATTCATTGAAAAAGGCGAATATTTGTGGCTACAGCTTTGATTATGATTGTTTTTTGCCTTTATCAATTGTAAATTTTGATTATTTATGTATGTTTGATGTTTTTAGATCGAAAACTTGAATATAAAATTGAAATAAAATTCCGATACAAAGTAGAGGAAATTTTTAAGTAACCGTCGTGTTTGCATTGAATTCTTAACGACGTGCGTCATACTCGTAGATATGTTTACGCTAAATACGCACTGCAAAGAATTTATAAATTTATTAAAAAGGCCGAAGATAAAATGAAAGATTTAGGTTTAATTTTTATTACTTTTTATATTCATTACTACTTTGTTATCAACAAATTTTAGTTTGCCTCGAGTTTTACAAACCTGAACTAGGATATTTTATTTTTATGTACATTACTATAAAACCTACGTCTACTACAGAAATATAAAAATGTTCCAAGTAAAACTTAAATTTTCCAAGTTTAATTGTAAAAGATGGAATTCTTTCTAATCTACAATTTACCGAGCATTTCGTTTTACCGAGTTATTAGTTTGAAATAAATAATGTTCAAAGAACAACAAACCGTCACCATTATATTTGGTAAATCTTAAATTTCAATAGTATATCTTAAGGTTTTGCGTATGTAACAGTTATTTAATAATTTATTATAAATATGCTTTTAAATGTGTTTCACATAATTTATTTGAGGTAAATTAAAAAATGTTGTTTAAAAATACAAAAATTTTAAAAAATATAAAATATATGAACTTGTTTTATATAAGTATAAGCTACGTGTGACGTTTGTGGCGAGCTCTTTACCCGAAATACAGTCCATGTTGGACAAATTCACCAAAGCATGTTTCTTTTCACTATGTCTATTAATATCAAGAAGAGAGTAGTTTTCTTTTTAGTCTATGTCCCTCTGATGTGATCAGAGACTTGACGTCCCTCTGATGTGAAGATGACAACATGTTTGTTTTTACATGCCAAGTTAAAAATATTAAAAACGTGTATATAAATAATAATTAAATCATATTTTTGTTAAAAACTAACGATAACAATTCAAATATTAGTAAAATGAAAATCTTATAATTAATTATAATAAAATTTATAAATTCTATCCATAACAATTTAAAACGATAAAATAATAAAATTTGTGATACGACAAGAATTTTATAATAGATTAAAACTTGTGAATTATAAAAATTCAAAGTTAAATTAGAAGTAATTAATAATTAACTTTTTCGACAAGAGTTTTCTAAAGCAGAGGCGCTTATATACCTACAAAAGACGATATCTCTCGGACAATACGCCATAAACCGTATGGCTATGCCTCTTCGTCTGAAGAGGCCATATAATAATAACGTTTGACTACGCCTACAAACCCTTCTACATCAAGATAATGCCGCATACCTACTATATCCCGCAAACCTTTCTAATAATTTTATGATGCACTGTTCTTTAAATATCCTCCTCTCTGTTTGACCTCCTCTTTTAGCAGTAGTTTTAGTTTTAGTGTAGTTTGTATATACCAGCACACTGCAGAGGTAGATTGTAACTGTGGCTTATCTTACATTGGTCAAACAAAGAGGAGCATCGGTATAAGGGTGAAGGAATATATCTCCGATATAAATCAGCTGTGTGTGAGCATACAACGGATAAAACCAACCATTACATCAGGTTTGATAAACCTCATATTCTCGCTAGGGAAAACAGATATATCCCAAGGATGATCGGCGAGGCTATTGAAATACAAAAACACCCTAATTTCAATAGAGACGACGGTTGAAAACTTTCTACCACCTGGGACCCAATACTGAAAACTTTGAAGTCTTAATCACACCAGAGAAAAGAGATACAGTCAGCTCATTCTGCAAGAATCCAGGGCAGTACGCGAGGCAACTAAGAAATCGTTGGCGGTAGTTTGATATAATAATTGTACCGAATGACTGACAAATGCCACCTCAGGCTACCTGTAAAGTGTTCGAAACGTCGGGTTCTAAAATGTATTTTCGTATACCAAAATTATACGCGATTAATCCGGTTAAAATAGTGATAAGTATTTTTTCTTTGTTAATTTAGTCGCAATAACCTAATATATAGGTAATATATACCTAGATACATCTATTAAATATAACATTATTATATTATTGAACAAACTCTGTTATGCTGCCAGCGTTCGGTTCAAAACAAATTAAATAGAATTATAAAGTGAATAGAATTTTAAGCACTCTGGTCTTCAATATTCATAATCATAATATCAACAAACGTCTATTAATTGTATGAAATTAATAATGATTCGTTAACGAATTCAGACAATATATGCTAGCCTACGAATTGTTTATTTAGTTTAAACATTTAAACAATCTATACATCTATCTAAAACAAAACAGTAAAAAATGTTTTTATTATTTTTTCAAGTGTTAATCGCACATTTAGGAAATTAAAAAACATATTTGTGGAAAGCGTATAAACTTTGAACGCAGCAGCATTCGAACCCGCTCCTCTTGGAAACCGTCCAAACGTCCCTCCATTTCTAAAAGTAGAAAATGTGCCTGTACATTGAATATATTTATAAAAAAACATCTGGAACATCTGATGTGGAAGTCTTAGAACCAGGAAAATTATTACCTTAAAAAAGCTATTACTATTCTGGGTCCAAGTTGCAATGTCAACAGATGGTAAATAAAAGCGCATTGTAAGGTCACAAAGTCCATGTAAATCGAGTTGAAGGTATCTACCAGTTAGTAATATTCTTATTTAATTTTGCTAATGAATAGGAATCGCCCATAAAAATGCATATACCGATATATATATATATATATATACAAATAAATAGCAAAATTAAAAAAAAAAAAAAAAAAAAAAAAAAAAAAAAAAAAAAAAAAAAAAAAAAAAAAAAAAAAAAAAAAAAAAAAAAAAAAAAAAAAAAAAAAAAAAAAAAAAAAAAAAAAAAAAAAAAAAAAAAAAAAAAAAAAAAAAAAAAAAAAAAAAAAAAAAAAAAAAAAAAAAAAAAAAAAAAAAAAAAAAAAAAAAAAAAAAAAAAAAAAAAAAAAAAAAAAAAAAAAAAAAAAAAAAAAAAAAAAAAAAAAAAAAAAAAAAAAAAAAAAAAAAAAAAAAAAAAAAAAAAAAAAAAAAAAAAAAAAAAAAAAAAAAAAAAAAAAAAAAAAAAAAAAAAAAAAAAAAAAAAAAAAAAAAAAAAAAAAAAAAAAAAAAAAAAAAAAAAAAAAAAAAAAAAAAAAAAAAAAAAAAAAAAAAAAAAAAAAAAAAAAAAAAAAAAAAAAAAAAAAAAAAAAAAAAAAAAAAAAAAAAAAAAAAAAAAAAAAAAAAAAAAAAAAAAAAAAAAAAAAAAAAAAAAAAAAAAAAAAAAAAAAAAAAAAAAAAAAAAAAAAAAAAAAAAAAAAAAAAAAAAAAAAAAAAAAAAAAAAAAAAAAAAAAAAAAAAAAAAAAAAAAAAAAAAAAAAAAAAAAAAAAAAAAAAAAAAAAAAAAAAAAAAAAAAAAAAAAAAAAAAAAAAAAAAAAAAAAAAAAAAAAAAAAAAAAAAAAAAAAAAAAAAAAAAAAAAAAAAAAAAAAAAAAAAAAAAAAAAAAAAAAAAAAAAAAAAAAAAAAAAAAAAAAAAAAAAAAAAAAAAAAAAAAAAAAAAAAAAAAAAAAAAAAAAAAAAAAAAAAAAAAAAAAAAAAAAAAAAAAAAAAAAAAAAAAAAAAAAAAAAAAAAAAAAAAAAAAAAAAAAAAAAAAAAAAAAAAAAAAAAAAAAAAAAAAAAAAAAAAAAAAAAAAAAAAAAAAAAAAAAAAAAAAAAAAAAAAAAAAAAAAAAAAAAAAAAAAAAAAAAAAAAAAAAAAAAAAAAAAAAAAAAAAAAAAAAAAAAAAAAAAAAAAAAAAAAAAAAAAAAAAAAAAAAAAAAAAAAAAAAAAAAAAAAAAAAAAAAAAAAAAAAAAAAAAAAAAAAAAAAAAAAAAAAAAAAAAAAAAAAAAAAAAAAAAAAAAAAAAAAAAAAAAAAAAAAAAAAAAAAAAAAAAAAAAAAAAAAAAAAAAAAAAAAAAAAAAAAAAAAAAAAAAAAAAAAAAAAAAAAAAAAAAAAAAAAAAAAAAAAAAAAAAAAAAAAAAAAAAAAAAAAAAAAAAAAAAAAAAAAAAAAAAAAAAAAAAAAAAAAAAAAAAAAAAAAAAAAAAAAAAAAAAAAAAAAAAAAAAAAAAAAAAAAAAAAAAAAAAAAAAAAAAAAAAAAAAAAAAAAAAAAAAAAAAAAAAAAAAAAAAAAAAAAAAAAAAAAAAAAAAAAAAAAAAAAAAAAAAAAAAAAAAAAAAAAAAAAAAAAAAAAAAAAAAAAAAAAAAAAAAAAAAAAAAAAAAAAAAAAAAAAAAAAAAAAAAAAAAAAAAAAAAAAAAAAAAAAAAAAAAAAAAAAAAAAAAAAAAAAAAAAAAAAAAAAAAAAAAAAAAAAAAAAAAAAAAAAAAAAAAAAAAAAAAAAAAAAAAAAAAAAAAAAAAAAAAAAAAAAAAAAAAAAAAAAAAAAAAAAAAAAAAAAAAAAAAAAAAAAAAAAAAAAAAAAAAAAAAAAAAAAAAAAAAAAAAAAAAAAAAAAAAAAAAAAAAAAAAAAAAAAAAAAAAAAAAAAAAAAAAAAAAAAAAAAAAAAAAAAAAAAAAAAAAAAAAAAAAAAAAAAAAAAAAAAAAAAAAAAAAAAAAAAAAAAAAAAAAAAAAAAAAAAAAAAAAAAAAAAAAAAAAAAAAAAAAAAAAAAAAAAAAAAAAAAAAAAAAAAAAAAAAAAAAAAAAAAAAAAAAAAAAAAAAAAAAAAAAAAAAAAAAAAAAAAAAAAAAAAAAAAAAAAAAAAAAAAAAAAAAAAAAAAAAAAAAAAAAAAAAAAAAAAAAAAAAAAAAAAAAAAAAAAAAAAAAAAAAAAAAAAAAAAAAAAAAAAAAAAAAAAAAAAAAAAAAAAAAAAAAAAAAAAAAAAAAAAAAAAAAAAAAAAAAAAAAAAAAAAAAAAAAAAAAAAAAAAAAAAAAAAAAAAAAAAAAAAAAAAAAAAAAAAAAAAAAAAAAAAAAAAAAAAAAAAAAAAAAAAAAAAAAAAAAAAAAAAAAAAAAAAAAAAAAAAAAAAAAAAAAAAAAAAAAAAAAAAAAAAAAAAAAAAAAAAAAAAAAAAAAAAAAAAAAAAAAAAAAAAAAAAAAAAAAAAAAAAAAAAAAAAAAAAAAAAAAAAAAAAAAAAAAAAAAAAAAAAAAAAAAAAAAAAAAAAAAAAAAAAAAAAAAAAAAAAAAAAAAAAAAAAAAAAAAAAAAAAAAAAAAAAAAAAAAAAAAAAAAAAAAAAAAAAAAAAAAAAAAAAAAAAAAAAAAAAAAAAAAAAAAAAAAAAAAAAAAAAAAAAAAAAAAAAAAAAAAAAAAAAAAAAAAAAAAAAAAAAAAAAAAAAAAAAAAAAAAAAAAAAAAAAAAAAAAAAAAAAAAAAAAAAAAAAAAAAAAAAAAAAAAAAAAAAAAAAAAAAAAAAAAAAAAAAAAAAAAAAAAAAAAAAAAAAAAAAAAAAAAAAAAAAAAAAAAAAAAAAAAAAAAAAAAAAAAAAAAAAAAAAAAAAAAAAAAAAAAAAAAAAAAAAAAAAAAAAAAAAAAAAAAAAAAAAAAAAAAAAAAAAAAAAAAAAAAAAAAAAAAAAAAAAAAAAAAAAAAAAAAAAAAAAAAAAAAAAAAAAAAAAAAAAAAAAAAAAAAAAAAAAAAAAAAAAAAAAAAAAAAAAAAAAAAAAAAAAAAAAAAAAAAAAAAAAAAAAAAAAAAAAAAAAAAAAAAAAAAAAAAAAAAAAAAAAAAAAAAAAAAAAAAAAAAAAAAAAAAAAAAAAAAAAAAAAAAAAAAAAAAAAAAAAAAAAAAAAAAAAATATATATATATTATTAACGCAATTAATTAATTATTTTTCCTATTATGGGCTTTTATTTTTATTGAGTCCCAGGATATCCTTATCCTTATTAAAACATAATTAAATAATATATAAGAATAATGAATTGAATAACTGAAATTACTGTAGAGAACGTTTTCCATACTATTTAAGATGATACATATATTTTTTTTATTTTAATAAACTACAAAGCACCATAAATATTTACCATAAATAAAGGTTACAGATGGCCTAGAAAAATTATATTATTCTGAATAAATTGAATCCGCTTTTATTGATTCACTAAAACACTGGAGAAATATACACATTAAAAAGTAAGAAAAGTTTTTTAAGTGAAAAAATATGCATGGAATATCGTATAATACATATATATAATTTATTTGCCACTACGTGAACAACAAAATTTTATTTGCACCTGTCCAAAGCTTTAGAATCAACAAAGCGTAAATAGCACTTGCGCTTTAATTTCAATAAATTAATATATGTACTTAATTAAATGCCATTCACTGGTAAATTTTGACATTTGAATTGAAATAATATCCTTGAAATATAATAGAACCATAGTAATATGTATGAATGTATCTGCCTGTCCGTGATTGATGCCGTCACGGACAAACCGCTGAGTTGTATATAGAGATACTTGAGGAATTTTGTTTTTACAGGAATTTCATTGTTTTACAAAAAGTCCGACGAAACTGCTATAGTTCACGGGAGAAGCCGCGTGTGGGTCGCTAGTAAGTAATATACGTATAACGTATAGATGTATCCGAGTACATTCATTTTACTCGTCCATATGAGCCATTCCCAAAATAAATTGTAATCACTATGTAAGATAAAACAATGTTTACGGTCGGTCTAACCTCGAAGAGCTTTTTGAGGAATGTTGGTATGTAAAAAAACTTGTCATGTACGACTCGGGTGACGATTTTCGTATCACTGCTAAGCATTTCTTTAATTTCTCGAGAATTTTATTTATTATCTTAAATCCTGCTCATTCTATTCAGTTCATATTTATCAAGACGAAACTATTAATTAAAAAGTACAAATCTATATCTATAGATCTAATCTATACATATAATAAAAATGTAACTGATCGCTGTCTGTACACGGAAGATGTATGAGAAAAAATATTATTGGGGCCATTTATCAATCTAATAGAACCCAAAACAGTGGTTCTTCATTTTCTTTTCTCTTTAACTGTTTGTCTGTGCGTTCGTGCTTGCTAATCTCAGAAACAGCTTAACCGATTTAATTGTAGTTGACTATTGTATTTTGATAAACTTCCCTTTAATATTTAAATCAGTTCATAAATAAAAAAGGTACACAGTTTATTATTTTAGTTATAAAAGCAAAGTGTGTGACTTAAGTGAAAACGCAAGCCAGCGGAAATAGTTATTTATAATCGTGTAGTTTACGCAGGCGAAGCTACGGGCAGGTCGCTAGTGGTAGTGTTCACTCATATTGTGTAGGTAGTTAAAGGGTACAAGGGACACTTACTTGAAAAGCGAGTGGTCGAGCGGCGGGAGGCGCGGCCGGCCGCCGTCGTCAACTCGGCGGCATGACTACCGCCGCGGCGGCCGGCGACGCGGATCGAACTCGCGACCACTGCGACCGACACCAACACTTCACTGCACTTCACCACATGACACTTGCAATCGCCACTCTCATTTACACCGCACTACACTTTAAACCTGAAACAAATTATATAGATTGAGCAGAAATATATAATTAAATGCTATAAAAAGTTATTTAACGTTTGTCTTTAAGTTATTTTAAGCATTTTAAGTTATATGGAAAGGACAGTAAGTCTTTAAATTATTAAATTTTCTGCCCAAGTATAGACATTACCTACTGCTTATTAACCATGTGAGTTCATTGGATTGTAGAAAGAGGATTTCGAAACAGTGTCTGGGATTTTTTACCCAAGTTTGGGAGCCACCCAATATCTACTCGGTCCCACTTTCCGAGCCCTCTACCAAAGCAAGTTTGATAACATTCTACTAATGCCATCTTCGAAATACATGCTAGAAATAAACTTAAAATATTTCTAGAAAAGCTGAGATCATTTAATAAACTGTTATAGAGAGATTTCACTCTTATACCTCTCGCTTCTCTTTCTACCATTTACAAATTAACTCTAAACCGATTCCTGAGCAGTTCCTTAGAAAGTTTTAAGATAGTGTTCACTTTGAATTGACGATCTTATAGAATATCTGGTCTCAATCTAGTCTCGCAGCTAGAGCTGGTGAAAAGAAATTTTTTTGCAAATTATTAGGTCAATGTATATAAAACTTTGATATATAAATGAACAATGATTACACAAAACCTCTGATCGTGTCGTAAAAATACTTTAAACAAAAATTTTGGCTAACTCTCAATACAAAACACTAAAGCAAATATTTTCAACAAGTTACTCTATTTATATTTGTTTAGTGTCGAACGTTTTTTATTATCCTTTCACCGTACGTTTAATATAGATACGTTCCGTTAATATTGATAGCATGAAATGGATTTTTAGTAAGTTGAAGATTTAAGCAAATATCTTCTGAGTCCATCGTGGCGCAGTGGAACACCGTCTTACTGTAATCGCGATTTGTTGTGGGTTCGATTTCCACTCGGTTTAATGATCATAATTTAGATCATATTTTCGTTTCTCCACACTAGTGAACAAAACAACTCAACTCAACACTCAACGCGCAATGTTTTGAATTCCGGCAGAAAGTGGAGAACGGAGTGTTTTTACACTGGTTTCTCTCAGACTATCCTGCTATGCGGGAAATTTACAAGTAACATAACTATAAGTGTCAATGTTACCAACCACTGAGCTAAAATACCAGTAACTAAGTAAGCTAAATGTATTAAAAAAACATATATTCATATACTTATTACAATTTTACATATTGTAAAATATGAAAATGTTATTAGGTATATTAAAGTATACTAAATACATAAGTTGGTAATTTAATGTAATATTCTTCGTAATTTTCCTTAAAGTTTTTGTATACGTTTAATTAATATTTTATAATTTAAAAATAATAGTTCTATTATTTTTAAAATTATAAAATATTAATTCACCTACTTGTCAGCATACACACATTGTGTTTTATAGATGTAATAAATACAAACACTGAACTTTTCCAATTCACCTAAATAAATTGTAACTTCAAGTCCCAGAGGACAATTCAAAAGTAGTTTTAATTGCTATTTTTTGAATGGTTCTCACAAAATCCATCAATATTTTGTCAAGCATTTGGAAGTGGGAAAATTATAACATTAAATAGTTTTTAATGAATTTATTTTCATATGCTGCTTATGAATAAATTTATTAAAAAAATTAAGCATCTCTCCGCCCTAGTTTGCCAAATTGCGGCGTTGAGTTCAGAGTCCCTAACTCGGGCCGAAAGTGAAAACCAGTCTTTACACTAGATTCTTTCTGCCTACCCTGCTAGTCGTGAAGGTGAAGCTAAAATTGAAAATATTAAAATATTTCTACTAAAAAATAGCATCATCCAGCATATTTATATAAAATTTATATAAAAGTATATATTGAAATACATATTTTTAGAAAACGTATAAAAATTCCAAGAGGCGCAAGCTCGTATCCCGCTGCGTTCAAATTTCCTAACTGTTGGATTAACACTTTAAAAAATGTTAAAATATATATATATATGTTGTATGCCATTTACAAATGTCACCATATAATTAATTAACTATAATTATTAACTTCCTATAAAATTGCGACAAAGTTCATTATTGATTATTTCGGGATAATGGCGCGTTGTGCTTAAGGAAAATCTAACTTTTATTCAGGTTTTACACATTGGCTTTGGCATTCGCTTTTCCAAAAGTTATGAAGGTTGAACGAGAAGCATTTTAAATTAAATTACTTTTGCGAACTTCAAGTAATACGCTTTATATAATTAATAGGGTCGTACTCTGATGCCCTTTATAGACGACTCTTTAAGGTTAGAATTATTCTCCGTAGTAAACATCGAACCCAATACCAAAACCCAAAACCGACACTTATTTGGTTACTTCTATTCGATATAAACATATATATATGTATTTACAAATGAAAAATACAGGCATATTTAACATAATTATTGCAGATTTTTTACTTATACAATATATTGCATGAAATTTCAATTACCTTTTTAACTTATAAAGTATTACTATATAGTTAATACTGTTAACAAAACAAGGCAGTATAAAGCTCGAATTGGTAACGCTATCTTGACGCCAGTACACGCACTCCATAGATTATCCTTATCTAAGTTTTAAGTGCCGTTGTTAATGTATTCAGGTGCTGTTACATATTCATCTGATTTTAGTTTGATTTTAGATAATATAATAATTCCACTATTCTTATATAGTATTTTATGAACATCATCAAAATATATTTTTTACAATTTCACACTTTTTTCCTCAAATCGTACGACATAAGCAAACACAACCTATATTTTTTTATTTCAAGTGTTATTCACACACTTAGGGAATTGAAAAAAATATTTAAGAAAACGTATAAAAATTTGAACCCGCGCCTCTTGAAAACCGTTCAAGAGGCGCGGGTTCAAATACCGCGGGTTCCAATGCCGCAGTACAATATCCCCAAATATATGGTTTTGAAACACAACCTGGTGTCAAAACACTTCGTTCTCCAAATTCCGACGTATTTTAGTTTAAGTGGTGGAACGCGACGACGCACTTTCTATTACTAGAAAGAGAAGAGGTATTCATTGAAATATAACAGAACTGACCTTCAGAAAATGCAAGTCATCTATCTAATAATAACCTAAGACTAAAACTGGTACGACTAAAAATATGAATTGCCTATGATTTAACCATGGTATGTACAGAGGCTAAATGGTTATATTCCAAATCAAACAGTTTATACATGTATAATAAAATAATAGACCTTTTTTAATCTAAAAGGTTTAATTTTAATATATTTTTCCGTAATTCAGCTCATCCCAACAATGGTATCGGGTTCATATAATGAAAACATTGTGTTGTCATCTGACCCTGGCCCGTGTGCAGGTTTTTAAATAAATTTGGACTTTAATTAACACATTAACATTGGACAAAATAGCGTTGCGAGATTTTCTTAGATTGATAGACAGATTACAGGTGAACCAAATAAAAGCTTATTAATCAAAGTACAAATATAAAAAATTATACTATATGTAAAAAAACGTATATAACCGACTTACCTAAAATTGACGGCATTGTTAGTGTGACTCTATTATATCTAAAGAACTTTTATATGGAAATTCCATGCATGGCTAAGAGCATTATAGGGCAAAAGTTTTATGAAAGCTGTAAGCGCATTGTATTGTTTATAACAAGCAAATCAACAGCCATGAACTTTCACGTTGAATTAAAATACTGAATTCATAGCTTAAAAGAACAAATTTTATATTTAAAAAAGAATTTAATGTTTGAAAGAATAAAATTCGAGAAATGCGAAAAGTAATCGATTTAGAATTCATTATCTGTATACCGCATATAGAAATATAATAACAGTAATATCCATACCAACTTAAGATGATACTTTACAGAAACGCCTTGAGTCATATATATTTTAAATTTTTTTCTTTACAAAGTGTGAAAATAACACTTTAGAAAACGTTAAAAATATTTTTTTAAGCGAGATATTATATTACTGTATTATGAAAAAGGTTGAATAACGTTGAGGGGTAGTTAACGATAACTCACTCATCCACCAATATCTTTAATGCCGCTATTTATTTGCTTCTTTTGCCAGATTTAATGTTTATCAGAGCAATTATACTTGGCGTTCTACTCTCACCAATAATACTAAAATCCTATTATAGTTTTGATAGCGGCCATATTGCATTTGAAGTAAAAAATAATTTTAGAACTTTTCGTTTCAGTTCAACGCAATTTCTTGGATTCGCGCGGAAAGCGGATAAAGTCACGACACTGAGCTCCCTCTGCCTACTCTAATATATAGGACAAATTTGTTTAAACTTTCGATTCACGCAAAACAAATTGAAAGATACAAACTCTTTATTTTTGTGGTATGGTTTGCTATAACTAATATTTAAAAGCTTGATAATTTATATAAGTTCAAATCAGGCTGCGTTCAAATTTTTATACGTTTTCTAAATATGTCTTTTTTCAATTTCCTTAGTGTGGGAATAACACTTTGAAAAAAATGTCAACAAAATATATATTTAATAAATAGCATTCTCTCTTGCCAGACGATTGTTCGTAGAATAATCTTTGGGTAGAAGAAATTTGTAAAAATCTCTCTACAGAGATGCTAACAACAAATATAAGAATTTCAACGTAGCTGGATGTAGAACGCATGGCTTAGCGGTCAAAGCGCTTGAACGGTTTTCAGAGGCGCGGTTTTAAATCCCGCGTTCAAATATTTATACGTTTTCTATATATGTCTTTTTAAATTTATATGTTTTTAGTTTTTCCATATATATTATTTACAATTTTTCAACACTTGACATAGGGCAGAATAAACATAAAAAAGTAGCTTCACGCTTTTTCTCGCCGACCACCTCCGCCCGACATCGAGATATGCATGTTGAGTGGTGGGACACCGCGCTTTAAAGGATAACGGTTATCCTTCCTTCACACCAATTGCATGAATAAAACTACAAAATTTATTCAAGTATAGTTTTTTTTATATGGATAGATTTATAAATAGACCTTCTTTTGTTTATTCTGCCTAATCTGGATAGATGAGTAAATCAAGATTAATTAATGTCCATTTTAGTCAGATATTTGCTATGTATACATTGAAGATTAGTTGGAAGCATGGAAGTATTCGAATAAATCTTTGAAAACTTATTTTGGTGCTTGAGCAGAGTATAAAATCGAATTTGACGTTCGATTATGAATTATAATTGGACTTTGTTTTCAATAAAACAAATAATTTTGTATATATGACTTCTGAAAAAACTTAGATGAAACATTATTACATAATTATTTAAAATAGATAAAAGACGAACAAATAACAGGTGCATTTTCATGCTACAAAAGTAAATTTCAATATTTAACGCTAATTTAAAAGGTATAAGCTGGTTAAAATGACAAATAATTCAAAAATGGAACGTATACGAAGGTATTAAAGAGAATTCATATATCTTATGAATTCATTAAAAAAATATATACAAAGTGGTTTTTGTGAGTGCTTATGTTCGAACTTCAAAATTACGATTCTCTTAAGGTATAATTAGTTATTTTTCATCAATAAAATTAAAAAATATAATCAACAGTTGGCTTTCAAGAGTTAAAGCTCTTTTTATTCAGATATGAGTTTGGGAGTTGTTAGTTTTACTTTATAAGTTCAATTGTCTCCTCCGCAAAACAAAACGCGGCGTTGAGGTCCATCACCCATGGCAATAGGATCAATATATATAAATAAAAGTTTCATTTAAGGTCCTCTTAGCCACTTCATATTTAAACTTTTATTGCCCATCCATTATCATAACTATCAATACGAATAAAAGAGAGATATAACAGAGGCGTTCTATAAGAAATAATCTTTTACATTATCGAATGGCATCCGAAACTGCATTATCGACAGAAGAACTGAACTAGTGATGATATGAAAGCCTTTACGATCAATTCAGCTTGGGCTACTTTATATGCATATTTCTGATGTTATAATATAGTAACGTTTAGTTCAGTAAATAATAAGCGCAATTAAACTTTGACATCTTCATTGATTTGGAAATTTAAAGTCGCTTTTATAAACTTATGTCGTATAATATTTGCTTACTTCAAAGCTCGTATGTCCATTACTATATTATATATTAGGAAAAACGTAAAAAAATGTACTTGTAATAACCATAATTTCACATTTTATAATTCTTGTAAAAGTAAATAGTATTTAACCACAAAGAAGTATTATTTCACAGTGATATAATTAGATACATATTTAAGAAATGAAACGCGCGTGCGCACATGTATATATAATATACTTATATGTTCTTCTACAACCTACACCATATCCTTCTTATCCACGCCTACGCACAAATAAACGTCCACTTATCATCCTCTTTACGCTGGCATTAATACATTTTCCTCTTCAAAAAACAATGGTATTTGTAACCCGCGTTAACAGCTATAGCTTTGTTCTAATGATAAAAATACAGCCAGGTTTTCCTAATAACACTCGTTCATGTCAAATGAAAAAAGTAAATAAATATCACTTAATAAAAAAAATCTTATAAAAATATATACAAGTTTTTATCCAAAATAATTTTTTTAAAATCAAAAACTAAATTAAAATTTTAAAATATTTACCTCCTCAGATACAACCAAAATTCCAAACAAAGCACTACACTTGAAACTGGCCACACAATAGAACGCGTTCAAAATTCAAATTCAACGCTTATCCCGAGAGCTGTGACGTCGCAACCTCACTTCAACAGGTCGCATCCCGCACTGGCCGTCCCGGTGTCCCGAGCGCGCTCGCGCCAAAAATAATACTCCAGAAGGACTTCCCATTGACCGTGGTATTGGAAAATGGCTTTCCCTGGTGCTCCATTATCGCCTTCACTGAATCGACTCTGATTTGACACGTATAATAAACGGTTAAGGTTTAGGTTTTAGTTTTTAAACAAATTTGCTTTTCTTTATTGTGTAAGTTGTTTAAATTTCCTATTGATAATATACTATTAAATTTTGTATTGTATGAATGTAAGTTTATAGTAATGAAAAATTATAATTAACCTAAAGTAGTAATTTTAATATTTAAAATAATTTAGTTAAATAAAATTTTCCTAATATATAATTCAAATACTTCTTAGTGTAAGTGTAATTATGAAAGAAAAAATTACAAAGAAAGTATTAAGTTAAATGTTTTTTTTAATCTTAGCTAAATCTATATAATAAAATAATAAAGCAAAATATCGTGACACATTGGGACAGCGTCTGACTGTATACGCGATGGGTGCCATTCCCACTTGGGGGAATAATTATATTTAAATTGTTTTCATTTACTGCGCTGTGTTGAAAAGACATTGAGTTCCGCCATGGGACACCGAATCTCTCAGATTCGGGCGGAAAGTGGTTAACGGAGTGCCTTAACACTAGGTTCTCTCTGCCTACGCTGCTATGCTATATATATTGTTTATTCAGCTCGCTTACGCTTTTATTCAATACGCTTTTTACACAAAGGAAATTAAAATATTTTTTAAAACGCTCGTATGAGCTTCATTTGTATCATAATATTTTTACTAACAATTTTAATTAGATAAGTGGAAAAACCGGGTCCATTTATTGAACGCTGTAGAACATTTGTCCCTCAACAATTATGTTACGGACTAAGAATGAAAAATAATAGAAAAAACTAAGAAGGTTATATATTTTCCAAGACTATTTCGATAACAGCATCAGCATGACTTGGTGATAAGAACGTTATATAAACTCTGAATCACTAGATAGCGTGTCAGACAAAGAATAGACTAAAGATATAATTATTTAGCTGGATTTTTCAAAGCTTTTAGAAAAAAACCAAAGAGATTACTTCGGTAGTGAAAACACTATGCTCCATGGGTGATAGGAGATTTTTCCTATGCCCTAAATAGATGGAGAAACGAAAAGTCATTACTCTTCTCTCAGAGTATATTTTTGCCTAATTTTATTTGTATATGTATTCTAGAGGGAAAACCGATAACGCTCGTAAAAATCTACTTAGTAGGTTTCAGCGGTATGGCTGCCACAATTTCATTACAGTACGTTCAATTGTAATATATTCTCTTTATATCACAATGCTACCAAAAATGTATTAATTAATAGTGTTTTCGTAATCATTACTTTAATTAGATTTTTATTTGATATCATTTTTGGACCACTGTTTCTTTATATCAAGATCAATAATTCCAATTTGTACAAAATGTAATACCTGAAATAATATTACGGCTACAGTCAATATCTTTTACTCCGAATAGAAAGCAAAAATAAAGCTTTTACATATTTCCATTGAAATTCCCATCAAAACATGCCAAAATCGGAGCATTAGTTATGACTTTACACTAGTCAAACAGGCTTACTCACGCTCGCTACTAACGGTTCAACACCTTTGATTGATTGCCCTTTCGCACGTAACGCTCTCATAATATCACGACGGTACGCGCTATAAAATTAATAACGTCGTTAATTACCAAAATACTACTTTAGACGAATTGCTGTTTCTGTATGAGATATTACGAAAATGTTGTTAGTCAAATTACAGTTGTAAAAGAAACTCTGAGTTTGCTGCAATTTGGTTTAATCTTGTAGCGAATAGCTTGTCTAGCTTCTACTGTCGTCTGTAAAGCTATAGTTTTTATTTTTCCTCATATACCTTATATGATATTTTTTTGGTTTCATAAATATTAATGTACTTAACATCGAAAATTATTTAATATAGTTATTGGCCCTTGTATTCACACACTTAGGAAATTCAAATGGACATGAATTAACAGTCAGAGCCCTTGAACGGTTTCCAAGAGGCGCGGGTTCACATCCCGCTGTGTTCAATTTTTTATACGTTTTCTATAATGTATATTTTTAATAGGCATTATTTGCTGAAATTTAATTCCCGACAATAAATTATGTCCAGGTAAATTTGCTTTTGCAAATAAACCATTCGGTTTTCGTAGCACAGTGGGACTGTAAACGCGATAGGTTTTGGATGCAATTCCCACTCGGAGGAATGCTTACATTCAAATTATTTACATTATTCGCTCTAGTACTAGAGGTACCTAAGACAAAGCGTGATGTTAAATTCCGCTACTCAACATACAATATCGCGATTTCGTGCGGAAAGTGGAAAACGGAGTGTCGTGATACTAGATTCTCTCTGACTATCCTGTTATGCTGGGCAAAGAGTGAAGCTGAAAAAATATATATTAATTTTATTCGATGAATGACAACTTATAATTTATAATTTCTCAATGTTGCGTGTTGGGTCCTTAGATCCTTGGTGACATTTTTAAATCGACGAAGAATTTCCTTCAAGTTTCAAACCCTTTGCAAATAAGACAAATCTCTGCACTTTTTCGCTCTTTTTACTTTTATTTTTTCTATTTCTACAGTATTTAGAACTTGACTTATGGATATTACTACATGAATAGTTTCTATGAGTCCCTTAGAAAGAAATATTCTTAACAGTTTTATATGAACATTTATTATGACGTGAAAAAAAAAAATCAGTAACTATGTTAGATTATTACGCGGCAAACTATGAGCGTGGGTGTTTATTAGCTTTTTTGTTTAGCACTAAAATCTTAATCCGATCAGGTTTTACGTATATTCAGAGTAATAAATAAAATATATGTTGCTATAAAAGCCCGAACCACAGTAAGTAGTAATTTTCCAGTTAATCTTAATATTTATCAACTTTAATGGTAAAAGTCTGAACTTATAGTAAAATTAGGGTTTTAGTTATAAAAAACAAGACAGATGTTGGATTAGTTTATATTCTCTTGTAATATTACAAATTGTATACATAACACATTGTGTGTTATTTTTAAATACGAGTGCTAAAATTGATATACACAATAGACTACATTGAATTTTTTTAGTAAGGAACAGCAACAATCATACAATGGAAGTAAGCAAGTTAGAATTTAAGATTCTATTAAATTATATTATTAATATTCTATGCCTGTTAAAATATAAACTAATACAATTTTACATTTTATAGAGCGCGTCGTTGAATTTAGCCACTCAATACGCAATGTCTTGCTTTCGGACCGAACGTTGTCTCTGTTTTCTCTTTTTTGAGGGATAAAACGTGGTGCTAAATGAACATCAATAGATGGTATTGGTTTCACAGAATCTTACAGTTGAATTAAATTGAACTATGCAAATGAGGAAATCAATAGCCAATTACGAAGGTTTATAACGTTGATACAAGCGACCGAAACCGATACATTTCCATATTACCCTTTCAATCAATCAAAGAGCACTGGATGGACTCGAGTGAAACATATGTCATTCAATAGCCACATACAAGGACAGATATATGCTATTTATTGAAATTTACACACTAAAATAACTCTAGGTCTTCTTTTTAAATGAAACTACTTAATAATCATTGTTTTAAAACAAAATACCATTTAGTCATACTATGAAAATGAATAACGTAGTGTTTGAACTTATATATTTTTTATTATCCTAACTAAAAAAGGGGAAAGAGCTTCCTTTGTTGAAAACCACAAGACGCAAAGTCATAAACCTACTATGTAAGAAATATTTCACAATTGAATATATAAAACACATTCACATATGTGAATGTGAATGTGTTTTATATATTCAATTCACATATGTGAATGTGTTTTATATATTCAATTTACATATGTGAATGTGTTTTATATATTCAATTGTGAAATATTTCTTACATAGTAGGTTTATGACTTTGCGTCTTGTGACTAAGTTTATGGTGACTAAGTTTATGGTGATGTTTTTAAAGTGACTATATAGTTACTTTAAAAACATCACCATAAACTAATAAATCTTTAATTTTAATTCTAAAACTAACGTTGACCATTCATGTAGTAATGGAATTATAATATTGTACTACTGCAGATATTTTTCTCGTGATTCTTTATTCAAATAAACTTCTGAAAGCACATATGAACCGTCGAATGAACATAAATCTGGCAATAAGCTCAACAGCTGCTTTTCCAAACAACTGTATCCTTGAATGTATTAATTAGAAAACAAAATTTAATTTGGGATCGTTATAAAAGGTCACCTCCTTAAAGTTCAATGCTGACAGACCTATCGGTTCACCCACGCTGCCTGCTGCGGGAAGAGCCCCCATTGCATTAGCATAAAACTTTGCCCATTTCACTTTGGCTGCCATATTAAAAACTTAAGTAAAATAGTTTTATTGATTGTGAAAATGTTGTCCTGGTTTCTAGTGATATATAGTTTAAGTACATATTATTTGAATTACTGATGGTAATATATCTTGTTAACATTTTTTAAAGTGTTATTCCCACACTAAGGAAATTGAAAAAGACATATTTAGAAAACGTATAAAATTTGAACGCAGCGGGATTTGAACCCGCGCCTCTTGAAAACCGTTCAAGTCTCATGTATTTTACTAATGATAATACCTACTTACTTCTAATAGCGAATAATGTACGCATAATGTATAAATTATTTTTATTACCCCGCTGTTTTATAACGAAATATTGCGTTGAGATGTCTCGAATTTGGACGCAAAATGGAGAACGGAGAGTCTTAACACTAGATTATCTCTAACTCATAAATTTCATATAAATATAGAAAAATAAAAAATACAGCATTTTATACATAAAATAGCAAAATTAAATATGATCTAGTGATTCTTGATCTTTTTGATTACGCTATAATATTCAATATGTAAATATATATAATAATGATGTATTTATATATTTTATACTTACATCTTTTAATCAGTAAAATTTGATTTAGAGTATATAACAAAAATAGCACTTCCTGTACCTGCCCGGCTTCTTTAAGGTTTTTCTAGCAATGGGGGCTATCGAACTATACAGCGGAAATTACTCCCCAAGAATTGGGCCGATTTAATCTAACCGTTGCGTGTCCCGCCCGCGATCATTAGCGCCATCCCCTGATACAGCGCTACACTTAGGCCCGACTTGACCGGCCAACGAAACTTTTACTGTATATTTTAGATCACAAACGGTGCGTATTGGAAATATATATTATTTATTCTTGTTAAATTCCCAATTAGAGAAAGGATAAAAATTGGACACTTAAAAATTTTTTATATATTTTTTTTATTAATTTAAGTCAATGTTATTAAGCATATATTTTCTGATACGTTTAGTAAAGATTTGAATATTTAAAATGTATAAGTATAAGTTATGCTTCGCGGAGTGGTCTTAAATTTTTTTATAAAAGTAGAAGTATACAACCGGAACTTTCAATCAGATATATATTGTTATTTTACGTTTCAGTCGAAAAAATTGCGTAACTTAATACTTTTGAAAACATTTCACTAAATTAATTCACTAGCAATGGAATACTATATCTGCATAGAAATATATATAGGATAACCTTTGGACATATTCGCAAAATACGAGTATAAATTTGACATATTCAGGGTTAAAACCTTAAATGTGTCAAATTTTGTCAAAGTTGGAGAAGAAGTGCATTCCCCAATATTTTTATAATAATGTATATATTGAACTAATAAAATAAATATTACACACGCTATATAAAGTTTTGTTTTAAGTTAATTACACATTACTAAGGCAAGCGTATTTTACGCATTTATAGGTATACAAATTTTCTATATAAGATTCTATTACTTTCACAGAACGTCAATGATATTTATTTGAGATATTATACAGAGCACTAGTTCTAGTGTCATTAGTTTGGCCTAAAGAATGCCTTTCCTTGAAATAAAATGATAAGGCAGTCCCCGCCGTACCTGTTTGAACACAAAATTGTGGGCTATAAAAGGTCTTAGAGAGTTTTCTTACTTTATTTTAGGTACTCATTTTGTCCGAAAAGGTCAATATTAATTAAGTGTTTACAATATAATCAACCTTCCTCTATAAATTATTAGAAGGTCTGAAACTTACAATGTAATTAGATTGCGGTATTGAATACACGTGTGCAACAATTTTTAGGTACCTTTAAATATCTCAAGCCCTTAAAAAGTTCATCTTACATATATACTATATACATATATTATATTTGAAGTACAATATCTACACAAAAACTTTAGTATATATTGTACTTTAAGAAGAAAGTTTAACTTAACTCTATTCTTATTGAAGGGTCAATAAGAATAGAGTTAGAATAGAGAATAGAGTTATTTTTACTATTCTATATTATACGAGTATGTATTTGTATATTCAAATGGGAGTTTAGATCTAAATACACATGGAGTGGGGTTAGAATTCGCCATGCAGCAGTATTTTGTTAACATCTGTTTAAAAATTAAGTGAACTACACTCTTAATGAAGGAAATAAAATGAATAGGTCCTTTATTATAAATCAATCCGTAGAGCAAACAATAACTTACATATGTGTTTTATGTAAACTTATGAAGTTATGCTTTTAACTAGCAACACTGTATCGGTTTCGTCTACTCTACAAGAGATGTGAACCTCTTCTGCCTGAGAAATATATTAAAACAGGACTAATTTAGGAAAGTAAACGATATAATCTAGTGCGCTCTAAACAATGTAATTACTTATACAACTAATACACAGTGCTGCCATAATAAGTAAATTGAAATAGTCATTTCTACATTTGTATAAAATGTAATTATAACATTTGTATTTTCTGACACTTGAGAAGAAAGTTTCCTTAAAAATATTCATTTTATATATCTCGCAAAATATAAGAGATATAAGAAAAACATCGACAAAAGAGAATAAAGTAGTGTTTATGATTCTTTCAATAAGAACTAGTTGAATATAAAATCCATATTTATTATATCAATAGTAATTGCTTTATGTGTTGAATGCTATGATATGATCTATGAAAATTGCACTAAAACATAATGGAGCTTGTAATTTAGGCGGCTTATTTCACATAAGGTTGGACAAAATAAAACCTCTATATAATAGATTGGCCATCATGGCGCACTGGGGCACTATCTGACTACAATCGCGATTGTGCGTGGGTTCAATTCCCTCTTCGAGTAATGATCATTTTAATTATTTTAATTTTCTTTGCTCTAGTAAATAAGACAAATCGCGTAGCGTAGAGTCCGCCACTCAACACGCAACGTCTAAAATTGGAGCAGATTGTAGAGAACGGAGTGTTGTCACTAGGTTGTCTATGACTACCCTGCTATGCGGAAGACGTGTGAAACTAGATAGAATAAATTTATGCCTGAATTGTGAACTATTCATTTTATTCGAGCACATTCCTATAGATACTTTTGGGTGCATATTTGTCTTTTTATTGTTGGGCTCGATAAATAATATTGAATTTTCTTTCTTACTTTGATCTATATAATAAATAAAAAATATATTAAGATATTATCAGTTCTATAATTTAATAACCGTCTCTTTAGTAAAACTGTGTCCTGTAAAATAGATCATATCATTAAATGAGGTTTCTTGAAGGGTCTAACGAATCGAAATCCATCTCATAATAAATAAATACGTTTGCCGTGATCGTAGTACTTAAATGTAACGATAGTGAACTATACTTTTATATAGATACTAGATGTGCCCGCGACTTTGTCCGCATGAAATTTTAAAACAAAAGTATTTTAATATTATTTTAATATTACAGACTTTTCATCTGAAAACAGTATTTTTATTACTATTCAATTAAAATATATTCTATGTTGTCTTTATAAAATTAATGAGAGAAAAATTCAAATAAATATGATATACATACAAAAGTCACTATCGTTTCCTCGTCCTTTTCGTTGCATTTTTTACTTTCCGCTCATTTAAAATATCTTTAAACAAGGAATACAGAAAAGAAAAAATACATCTTTAGAGGACAGCGATTTGCAGACCCTAGGGGCCTGGGCCGTTGTAATTTTGACATTCTTCAAAGGAAATTAACAAAATATTTTGAATGCTGAATATAGCATATATATTTTTATAAAACGTATAAAAATTTGAACGCAGCGGGAGTCAGACCAGCGCCTCTTGGAAACCGTTCAAGCACTCTGACCACTAAGCCATGCGTTCAACATCCACCTACGTCGAAATTCTTATACGTTTATTACAACTTATTTTTGTTCTTAGCATCTCTGTAGAGAGACTTTACAAGTTTCTGCTACCCAAAAATTATTCTACAAGCAATCGTTTGGCAAGAGCGAATGCTACTTTTATTTAATATTTTTAACATTTTTTTAAAGTGTTAATCACACACTTACGGCTTAGCGGTCAGAGCGCTTGGACGGTTTCCAAGAGGCGCGGGTTCGAATCCCGCTGCGTTCGAGTTTTTATACGTTTTCTAAAAATATGTTTTTCAATTTCCTAAGTGTGTGATAAACACTTTAAAAATTATTTTAAAAATATAGCATATATACGCTCTGCTGCAATGTTGTATTTTTACACTTGTACCAGTTTCCGTAGGACCCGTTGAAATATCGCTTGTATACTAGGAAATATAAATCCACAATAGTACAAT
>JAOYRR010000642.1:0-34449 GCA_038994665.1 Podotricha telesiphe
ATATTTGTAAGCTATATTGGAAATTATGTAAAATTTTGCTATTCACATGTAAATTCAAGAAAGAAAATCAATTACAATATGTGTTCGTTACGATTCGCCATTGCGACGTCTTAGACTGATTTAAAACAAATCTCTTACATAGAAATATTTGTTTTGAAGACTAAAAAAAAAAATTGTACCAAAACCATTACAGATTCCATGTTATAAAGAGATCCAGTAACAATATGGTGACATTTATTTATAACAAAATAAATATTTAAAACAGATAATACAGAACGGTTAGTAATGAGTAATAAAAAACTAACGGGTTAGATTATAATTTGATTTTGTTATGCCTAATATATTTACATAAAAATTTACTTAAAGGACTAAACACAAACATTGAATATTAAGGGAACGGAGGACTTTTTGAGGAAAGGACATCATAAATTGTATGAATTAACTTAGGACAAAAAAAAATAATGTGGGCAAGGGAAAGAAATTTCTAAACCCGCTATAAGTATTTGACAACAAATTCATTTTCAACAAATCTGCATTGTTTAGGAAAATGACACAGGGTTCCGGGATAGTTTTATTTTATTAAAATTGGGAACAAACAGCATTTACAATAAGTACATACACATAACACATATGAATAATACATTAGCCAGTTATACACAAAACATAGAGTGAATAATAAAAAGAAAAAGTATATAACAATATTAATGAATACTAGAACACTTTAAACTCTTTTAAATAGCATTAATAAATTTCATTATTATTAAATGCTAATGGAAAATAAGTTATTTATATAATATGTAATTAGCTTAAGCTTTTTTACATAACGAAATACAAATGTTGATGTAACAGCTGTGGAACAGAAAAGTACAGAATATTTTTTAAATCTGATTCCTCTTATCCTTAATTTTTTACAAAATTGATTGTCAACTTCGCCGTAATTTCTATTATGAATCTTACAAGATCTTATTAAAAAACTATTCTTGGCGTAATTGATTTTTCGAATAGGAACATAGGTGTAAGCTAATGACATCGAGTATTAAAAAGGGGGCATTTAATGTGAATATCCCTTAATAAATGAAAATTATATATTTATGTATTGTTTCGTACAGAATGTCCTTGCATATTCCTACTATTTTTTTTTGGGTTTTCTGTTAATTTTATTGGATTTTGACACATTATTTAATTATGAGCCGGTACAAAGTAAAACCGGTTCAACTGCTTATATATTTATTTTCATTGTATTTTAATATTAAAGTAGTACTTAAAAGCTTTGTATATATTTTGTTAATTTATATTTTCACATATCTCCTGCATTTTGGGTGATATTAGGAGTATCTAACATAAAAACATTTCTATCTACGTTTTGCTTTCCTTGAGACATTATGTGTTTTAGATACTGATTACTGATTACCATACTGATTTTTGGTCAGACCAGAGAATTATAACAATATAAATATTCTCCAAGTCGTAATCGAACCCACAACCTACCCGACTTAGAGTCTTTGAGTCTACTTGGTTAGATGGGCTAAGTCAGCGTCGCAATGGCATCACTGGTATATTTCATCAATTATAATAACTAGAACCCTCGTTGACGCGTAAAACACGCGTTGCCATATTAACATATATGGTACTCTATACAAAAAAGTAAAGTACAGTGTGTAATATATATTTCATTGATTTAATATATATCTGATGTACTATCGTAACGAAATATTTATCAAGTTACTCCGTTCATATAATTTGCGTAAAAAGGATCTCAAAGGTTTTCTTTCACGTATTAATAAATAGATTTAAATATGAAAAACATTGAACTTCAGTTTAAAAATTTCAAACTTCAGCTAGCAACGGGACTTGTTAGCATGTTGTGTTGGAACAACAGAAGTTGTAACAAACGGTATAAGCCAATTAAGGTATAGCTTAATTGGGTGAAGTAGTAGAAGTAGAGCACAGGTTCAAATCCAGCTTGACGCTTGGAACGCATATCTTAGCGGTCAGAGTGCTTGAAAGGTGCCAAGATGGTTCGAATTCCGCTGCGGTCAATTTTTTATACGTATTCTAAACCAAAAAATTTCTAAAAAAAATTATTAACTTTCGCTTAATTTTAACATACGCCATATTTCTTTATCAACAAAAAATAAAGCATAGTGTTCACTCAATGTACCCTCTAAAATGGGAAAGGGAAGTAAACATATAAAAATATATATTATCTTGGAAGAAAAATTGACGATGACAAAAAGAAGTGACTTATCACTACAGCTTTACGGAGAACCCAGTGTCAAGACACTCCGTTGTCCGTTTTCTGCACCAAAATCGAGGCATTGCTTGTTGAGAGGTGGAACTCAACACCGCTCAACACGACTACCTATCACTACATTCTGTATAATACTACAAAATCCGATAATTTGAATAGAAAATTGACATCGTTTCATTAACTGTTTAGACCCGATATGTTCTATCCATCAAAACGTCGTCAGATGTCGACATCGGGTGTTTGCTAATTAATTACATGTTTAGTGACATTTTGCCACTCAATTACCATATATGTACATACACGTGTGTTACAAATCTGATTTAAATTCACATTTGTAACTCGAATTGTTTAGGAGAAATTTGAAATTAGATATCTGGATAATCAGCTTTAACTTATTATCGTTTATGGCTTTATAGTAAATTGACTTGTTGAATAATATATATAGTTTAAAGATTGTCAATTAACTGTAATAGGCAAAATAAAAATTCTGATTCGTATGTCATTTGACGAGGCCATTGTGGTGCAGTGGGACTGCGAATGACTATTAATACGATGTCTGTGGATTCAAGTCCAGTGGTACTTTACTACTGAGTGGGACTTGATTAGTTCCGTCACTCAACAATGCGCATGCTTCATGATGAAGACGCTCTGGAAAGCTGATGCAAAGACTTCTTTGCATCAGCTCTAAAGAGCGTCTTCTTATAACTTTATAATGAAGGTGGTCAGTTCAAATTTTGATGTTTCACTAAAATAAAGAAGTTTTTATGTATCGTAACAGAGGTATACTAAAGAAATTAATTTTATATTACATTTATATCGATGATTGTGAATTCAAATGCCACTTGGGGTTATTAGTTATAAAACACGACGTTAGACACAATCACTTAGCATACCCTATATATACTGAGCAAACATAATTTTGTATAACGGAGTGACTTACCACTCGGCTCTGTCTGTTTTTTAAAATCTTATACATAAATGAACAATCCATCAAACAAATAGTACAATGACTGCGAATATTTTGTTTATTTCATAGTAATATTGTAATCTACAGTTAATCTCTTTCTCAAAACGTTTAAGCTGCTTAACGAATTTAACAGTTGAATCCTCTTTACATTTGTAAATTTCGAAGTGATTAATTCTGAATAATCTACGTAATAAAAGTGGCAAGTTCTCGTACAATCTGTTAACCATTTTATATATTTATTATTGAAATATATTTTTTTTTATATTAGAAGAGTAAAAATTTTAACATAGCACGATCGGTTCATAAGTTACAACTGTTTAAATTATAAATTTTGGAAAAGTTTTTGGTTAACACTGAAACTAAATTTAGTCATGTACTTTACGCAGGTGACGCCGCGAGCGGGTAACTAGTATAAAAATATAGTCATTCCATATTTTCATTAACAATAATTGATTAAATATAGAGCTGAGTTTGGAATACCGCATTTTACAGAATCTGTAGATTATATCTATAAAATATCGATAGAATAATAAGTTCGTGAGTTTTTGTCTAAATATCGTATTTTTAACAATACCGTACTTTATCAAAAGAAATCAAGAAACATCAAACCCTAATACAGCGACTGGAACATGAACCCAGAACCACTATCAGCTTATTATATATATATATATATACAACCAACGTTTTCTCCACAATGCATCCTCCTGAACTATACCTTGTCCATTTAGTGTATTTGCACGCTCAAAGCACTACACGTATCGCTTCTATTGTCGATCCTGATTAAGCTATTCAAGAGGGGAAACAATGGGCTTATTAACTAACGCCAAGACGTGCAAGTTATTCTGGAAATCTATATTCACTTTGTAGCTTACGTTTTGTTCTGTTTTGTAGCTAAATATATTAATGGAAAATGTGTGTATTCGCAAGGTCATCGTTGTGCAGTGTGGCAGAGTCTCACTGTATACGCCATGGTTGTGGGTTCGATTTCCACTCAGAGGAATAATTATAAAATCCTAATCAAAATCAAAATATTCTTTATTGAGGAAATAGGCTAATTTACAAGCACTCGTCGTCAATTGAATAAAATTACAGTAATGCCCTACAATGCACTACACTTTCATTAGCCTCTCGAGTAAGCATCAACAGCATTTCATTTCACACATTAACATCAGAATAGTATTCCTGTATAGAATAATATACTTTCCTCAATAATATATATATATATATATATATAGTTAAATTACTTTCAGATTCAACTGCTCTTATGGCAAGACAAAGTGTTGTTTAGTTCCACCATAATACGTCATGTCTCGGATTCCGGTATGAAGAAGAGAGTGTCTTGACACTAGTTTCGTTTGACTACCCTGGAATGCGGAAAAAAGCGTAAAGCTGAAAAAATATATGTTTTTCGCATAAGATTTCACGTTTAATTTTATTTTTTACAGATAGAGCTTGTGTATTTTTTTTAATCATAACACTCATTTCTCTAATTTCTATTCGTAAATACATCTTGTGTTAGAATGCATAAGATATCCAACCATTACGGTACGTTATGGAAAGTTTACACCCCATTTATTTCAGTACAATAAATAACTTATTGTTTCAATTATGTTTCGATTACTACAAAAACAACTATCACAACACCTTATTTATATATATAGCAAATTACAACATTAATTGCATTAAGAGATGAGGCACCCACCCAGATGAGAGTAGCAGAGGACAGAAAACACTGATCGTCTCTGGAGGAGGCCTTAACCTTCCGTTGTGAGGGGTTCTTGCATCCATTTATACTCAAGATATGTAAGTACATCTGATTGAATACGCATATTTAGAAAACGTATAAAAGTTATACGTTTGAAAACCGTTCAAGCTCTGGAACGGTTTTCAAGAGGCGCGGGTCCAAATCCGTTTTTCAATCCGGTTAAATATGCGTTTTTCAATTTCCTAAGTGTGCGAATAACCCTTTAAAAAATGTTAAAATACATGGTTATACACAAATGCTGTTTTAGGATAAAAAGAAAAAACAATAGAAAAAATAAGGAAACTATCATGATTCATAAAAATGTTTTATATATGAAAGCTATATATATCTTTATAAATTTGTCTCGTATAGTAGGAAGTAAAAGTTATTTTTTTGCTCAAATAATTATGTCAAATTGTTAATATTTTCTGCAAGAAATAAAAGGCTTTTTTGTTTTTACTATTTTTATTTTATTTTTGACTACTACTGAATTGAGCTTATGATGGTATATTGTTATTTTTAAAATTGGGCCAAAATTAGTAAAAAGATTGATTTATTTCTAGGTTCTCTTTACCCTGCGAACGAAATTATTGTTTTTACACACAATCCCCATATTGCGCAATAATATGAAAAGTGTATTTAGACCCACTAATAAAATTTGTGGCCTTCATACTTGGTATTAAGTTTAAGTAATAAAATTAATATCCAGAATAAGCCTTTAAGACGAGGTCGTTATTGCAGCAAAGATTGATTAGTGCATATGTGAATAAGATATGCCGATACGTAGGATTACGAGTAATTGATATTTGAATAAATTATTTTATATATGATACCTATTATAGATTAAAGTATTGGTCTATTGAAATATATCATTGTTTTTGTCTATTTCCTTCATTTTTTCTATACTATTCCTGTTTCGTACATATATGCTTCACGCTTTTACCCGCATAGCATTGTAGTCAGAGACAATCTGTTGTCAAGACATTTCCTTCTTCGCTTGCCATCCGAATTCGATACATTGTGTGTTGAGTGACGGATCTCAACTACGTGCTTATTCCTCCGAGATAATTATTCCTCCGAGTGGGATTCGAACTCACAACCAATAGCGATTACAGTCAGTTGTTGTTCCCCTGTCACAATGGCCTCATTAATAATAGTGTAATAATTATTATATAAAAACACCGTATTATATGTTTTCTTAACATTTTTAAAAGTGTTATTTCCGTTAACTCTCGGTTTTGCGGTTTTCTAAAAATGATAATCACTTTCCTGTGTGAATAACACTTTACACATATTTAATAAATAGCATTCTCTCTTGCCAGACAATTATTCGTAGAATAATCTTTGCTAATAACAAAAATAAGTTTCGTCGTAGCAGAATGTAGAGAGCATGGCTTAGCGGTCAGAGAGCTTGGACGGTTTCCAAGGAGCGTGGGTTCGAATCCCGCTGCGTTGAAATTTTTAACGTTTTCTAAAAATATGTTTACTGTAAACGCGCGGTTGGGTAAATATATAAAAAAACATATACTTACGTTCCATGCTTAGTTAAGACAGAATAAGGCGTTGAGTTTAACCAATCAATACGTTAAATCTCTAATTTGGGCAGAGAACGGAGTATCTTGACACTTGGTTCTCTCTGACTACTCTGCTATGCGGGATAACGTGAAGTTCAAAAATTTACTTACGTGTAAATAGGCATTCGGTCTCCATCTTTGAACCACATCGTCATAGCCACTTCGTGGACGGAGGCAGCTAGGTCACATGGAAGCCTCGTCTCTCCTCCCGGCGCTGACCAAACCTGTATTATACCTGTAAATAGAGAAATGTATTTAAATTTTATCATTTGCCTTGTTTTATATAATGCTGTGCTTCTTGAACTTAGGAATAATTTTAATTTTAAATATTATATTGAGGCCAACGTGGCAAAGTCTACGCTTTATATTATATAGAGAGCCTAGTAATTGAGTATTCTGTTTTATATTCTCCACCGATATTTCTACATGTCAAATGGGAGAAAATGTGACAAGTTTTCAATGAAACACATGAAATAATAATTAGGACATTTTTCCTTTCCTGCTAATCTACATATTTAGTTAAGTTAGTAATTGTAGTTAAAATAAACGTCTCGATATTTCGAGAGACTTTTACTTCAATGAAGTTAAGGGACGAAAGGGGCTCCAATGTTTTTCTTTCACGTATTTTTATTTATGGTAAACAAGTATATATTATATAATTAGTGTATTATATAATACTATATATGATATAGCATGTACTGATCTGACACAATAATTTCAATATATAATAAGTTCTTTGATTTTCTCGATTATTACACATTTTGAAATGAAATTATTTTAAACGGATTAATCGTGTATAATTTTGGTATTCGAAAATACATTTTTAGAACCCGACGTTTCGAACACTTTACAATAGTCCGTGGTCACAGGTAGCTAAAAATGTATTTTCGAATACCAAAATTATACGCGATTAATCCGTTTAAAATAGTTTCCCTCATTTCAAAAATTTCAATATAATTCATCAAAAAGTATTGGAACGTCTAACAAAAGAAATCAGTGTGTAAAATTCATAATCAAAAATACGTGTTTCTAATAAGCATGTTTAAGTTCAACCGTGTTCTACGCATTCTAAAATTTGCATCTTTTGGCATGTGACAATTTGCACAATAAAAAAAATAAACATCACGCCATATATATATATGGACTTATCGACTCGAATGGTTGTGGGTTCCATTCCCACTTGGGGGAATGATTATATTTTCATTTCTTTCCTAACACGGAGCGCGGTGAGTTTCGCCACTAACATGCAATAGTCTTAGACCTCAAGGAAATAGGAAAAAATAGATATGTAGATATATAAAGAAAAACCCATTGTTTAAATTCAGATAATAATTTAAATTCTACATACAATTCCCGACTTACACTTCACTTCGTCCCCACAATGCACCACAGATCGTCGAATTAAAAATATAAATCCAACAATTTTTAATTATTATATAGCTCTTTTTAATTATACAATATGCAGCCTACATTTTGTTCGGGGAAATACAAAAAGGCGTGTATTCAAAAAAAAAAATTGTAGTAGACAAAGGATTTTTAACCAGAAATCGTGCTGAGGCGGTACAAGTACGCGTGAAAAGCAGCGGCGTATTGTCCGTAACCGTCACATCAGAGCTTTGTTTACAATGAACTAGACTTAGGTAATACTAAAACTATATTGTTTCACTAGCGAACTGCTCGCGGTTTCGCCTGCATTAACTACGCAGTTCGCACTTAAATCACACACTTTGCTTTATAATTTCAATTGTGATAACCACCAATCACACAACAAAACAATAGCCAAAAATGCATTTTAATTGCCACATTGTCATTTTTACTTAAATTTTAAACTTATACTTACAAAAACAATGCTTTTAGAGTCTCAAATCATGAATGGAGTAATGTTTGTATTTATAATATGGTTTATCCATATATATATATCTCCTTTATATATTATAAACATACATATAAAGAGTCCATCGTGTCATTGTGGGACAGCTCCTGACTGTAACCGTGATTGGTTTTGGGGTTCGATTCCCACTCGGGAAATTATCTTAATTTTATTATTTTCATTTCTCTACCTTGGTAAACAAGGCATAGCACGGCTTTGAGATCTGATACTCTACACTCAATGTATCAGAATCAGTTGGAAAGTGGAGAACGGAGTGTCTTAACACTAGTATCTCACTGCCTATATTATAGTAACTTCTTGCTGCTTATACCGTGAGATATTGTGATCTATAATAATATTATAAATATCTCTGTCTGTGTATTTATAACGTCATTACCACCAAACAGCTGAACCGATTGTGATAAAATTTTATATAGAGATACTTGAGGGTCTTGGGAGGAGCAAAGGTCTGCCTATAAAGGCATAGGCGTTTTTTCTCTCAAATTTTTAGTTTTTTCAGACGTTTCATTGCTTTCCAAAAAGGCTGTACCAAAGTACGAAACAGCTATAGTTCACGCGAGCGAAGCCGTGTGCGGGTCAGTAAAGAAATAAAGCTGAGTTGAGCTTCCACATAATTCTTTTAATAATAAAAATAAATTTTCCATATGGAATATTAATTTTAAAGAAAGGAGCTTTTTCAAGGCAAGTAAATAACACATATTCAAGCAAAGCACAGTGCAGGAAAAGCTTGGATTTAATGACGCCTAAAATCTTTTGTCATACCCATACTTCTAACTCGATTCACACGTTTCTTTGATCCACATCTTATAGCGTGCCTATACAATTGGACCGTCACTGACATTGACCTCCTTTGAACACTTATGGATGTAATGATCAGTTCTTTTTTTTTTTTATTTCACCTACTCAATTAGGATAAGAAGAGGTATATATTATAAGACCTTTGGTTTTCGCAATTTTTACACATTTGGAAATTAAGCTATTTTAATTGTTTCCACTGACAGACGAATGCCACCTACCTGTGACCACGGATTACTGTAAAGCGTTCGGTACGTCTGGTTATCTCGAATATTTTTTTCGAATACAAATAATATATGCGATTAATTCTGTTAAAATAGTATCAATTTTTTCTTAAAATTTCTAGAGATTATAGTTTTTTTTTAATATTAAATATTTCCTATGTTGAAAACGATTCTACGACCCCTGGATCTAATAACAAGAATCACTGCCAACTAAACTAACATATCGCATACTCGTACTCCATAAATATTAACTATACTATGATTTTCTTCTTATCTTCATATGAACATTACCTTAATGATATTTACAGATAAAGGAACCATTTATACAATAGCAACGCAATCATTTATATTTATCACAATATAATAAGTTATAACATGTGAAAGATATAAAAAAAATATTAGTTAGATAAATAAAACAAAACGTCTAGATATAAAAGTGCAATCATTTAAAAAATATATTAATTCATATATTTTATATATTTTTGTTAACATTTTTTAAAGTGTTATTCCCACACTAAGGAAATTGAATTGAAATTCTAAATATGTCTTTTTCATATATTTTATTTATCATTTATTTATATAGACTGTCTGTAATTTAGAGTGATTTAGGCCTAGGTTATGTAACTGTTCACTTGTCATTTTCAATCTATTATGTGCTATACTGATATATATATATCTATAAATGCATGTTAGAAAATCTAAGAACCCTATTATCACTATGCAGACCTCAAAACAAATGAGAAATAAGACAAAACAATTGTGATGCTGATAACATGTAAAGTAATGTGTTTAATTTTTACATTATTTTATTATACGTAACATTTATTACTATGACAGTGTGTTAGTTTAATACATTAATATAAATAAAACTATTAAATATATATAAAGCTTTTTTGGCTGCAATACAGGCCTTTAAACGTTGAGGCCAGTTATAAATAGTAGCACTATTTCTATGTGAAAATGCTTTACTTCCAATCGTATGGATTCTTTTAGCGACACCAATTTATTATGGCGAGACCCCACGAAATTACTCTCTAAAACTAATCATAAATCATAATCTGATACATTAGGATTACGCCTAGACTACTAACTAGATGACGGCCAGTCTTCAGCGCTGAAGAAGTCCGGATCGTTCGTTTATAACCAAGATTGGGTGGATCGCTAGCTTTATTGCCCGGCGGTGAATCTTGCTGAAAGGACAATTCTTGGTTGGTGAACATTATGTTGTTAAAGGGCTTATCAACCCTCTCAAGAATGGTATCTTGATACACTTTTGCCAATGTTTTGAGAACTTTTCCACAAAAATTTGGCTCAGTCACTACTGCATAGCTAACACCCCACCAAACCATCATGGATGTCGTATAATGTCAACGTTGTACTCTGTTTACTAGTTAGGAAGCTTCTTTAGAGCTTTCTTAAATACGGCCATTTTGAAATCTTTTCTCTTTGCGTACCAGTTAAGATTTCACCAGCTTATTCTTTGTTGTTATGATTTTACCGGCTTATTCTTTTTTAAATTATCAGTTAAATCATGGCCACCATCTTTTATAGTCAGGCATCTTTTAAAATTATATTTTTAAAAGCATAAGTCATCTTTTGCGATACGTGACATTGTTCTAGGTGAAACCTACATAATTTTTCTCCTGAGATAATTTTTTTTGCTTTCACACAGGATTTCTTCGAACACTTTCACTTTCTGCGTTGATTACCTTTTTCGTACGAACATTACGTGGACGGCCAGATCCTTTTCTATTAGGTTTCCATTTTCCGACTGAAACCATTTAAACAATCATTCGTCCAAGCGGGGATAGAATCCACAACCAATCGTGGCAATAAGCGCTATCCCAGTGCGTCACGTTGGCCTTAAGTGACAAACTGAGTGTTTAGACACTAAGTTCTCTATCCTAGCCTGTTTAATCTTGCTATGCGGAAAAAGGCTGTAATTTATAAGTTTAAAATTCAATGCAAATATTTTTATGTATCGAGGTTAGAATTCGTACTTCCAATACCGTATAGAACCGTAGCTGTAATTAAGCATATAGCTTAATCAGCTAAAATGCTAAGATGCGTTATTCAAGAGGTAAAGATTCAAACCCTGCTACCTCCCAATTTCAGTAGAATGAAATTTGGTTCACACACTTTTAAAAAAAAATCTTTTTATAAATATTATAGATTAAGAGGAAAAATAAATGAACTTATTAAATAAGGCTTCCAATAAAAATATTAAATAAATGCCAATACAAATACAGCCAAATTAGTTATATACAAATTATATGTCAATGCCATATAAAACAGTCCATAACATTCGCCCTGTAACGCCTTTTGCAAATGAAACCAAACATATAGACTCAGCTAATTGATGAGAAACATAAACCCCTCATGGTGTAGCAATTAAATCTTAATCGAGATGATATGTTTCATTAACAATGGTATGCCGCTATGGTGCCCAAGATGTATGGTAATTACGTAGTCTCATTATTTGAATTTTCATTATCATTATATAAATACAATAGGAAAAAATTGTTTTGAATACGCTTGGTATTTAAAAAGAGTTCAAATTTGTATTATTTCTATGGAGAATTGTAGTTTTTTTTTTTAAATGCAAAAGGTGTATGTAAATAAGAAATCTATGTAACATGATATATTAAATAATTTTAAGTCATAAATTATTAATTGTATATCGATGATTTTCGTATCAAACCATCATAAAAAGAGGTTAGGTTTAAAACTGAATCAAAGAAAATTTAGGATATGAGATGGCTTATGACGTGTCTTGCTGGTTCCCGCCACGAGGGTTCACGCAAGACGCAAGAGGCTTTCCCGTGGCCTCAGCCAGTGATGGTCGAGTACCATGAGGTTTTAGTACATAATATGGAAGATATGTTAGGGTGTATGCGGTCGGCCCATATCTGCCAGACCGGAATCCCACTCAACCATTCGGAGCCCCTCTAAGAGGCGCCTCTTGAAAACCTACAAACCTTTTTTATATTATTTTCTAAGATTTCTATATATATATATATATATTTAACTAGAATCCATATTCAAAAAAGCGACATATTTTCATAAAATTCACTTAAAATTATATTTTTTAAAGTAATTACCAGAAACTAAACAAGAATACTTAGAAGATTTCAAAGGATATTAGGAAATAGCGTGACTAAGTTTAACCTTTCCAGAACAAACGATTTTCTCTCTATTTCAAACATACTTCTTGTCTTTGACACAAAGGATTCAAACAATAGAAAATCGAGGTTTTAATTGCTCAATTAATATATTATTAACAGCTTACAGTCTGTCGCTAACAGTAATAGTAACTGACTAAAACATGTTATCCAATTTATAATTCAAATGAAATACTCGTATACAATGAAAGTGGCCTAACTGAAAAAATATCAAAGTTCTCAAAAAAACCATTATCAGCTCGCTTTTTATCGCATAACATAGAGAAACAAGACACTTCATCATAACTTTCGGCCCGAATTCGGGACATTGCGTGATTGGCGGATCTCAACACTCTTTGTTTTGTTCAACAAAGGGGAGAAATAAAAATTATATAAATATAATCAATCTTCAAGTAGGAATCGAACCTACTACTAATCGCGATTACAGTCAGATGCTGTCCAACTGCGCCACGATAGACTATTTTGTATGGATCAACGTTTGTGGTAGGATTTTTAGCCAGGTTAATTACGGAGCTATACTATATTTTACGCAAACTATAAACAGAGCTTAAAACGTATGTTTACATTTTTTTATTCATAAAATATTCTATATGTGAAACCCATATAATTTCAAAATTAAGCCTATATAAGTAAAGCAAAATTCAAGTTTTATTAAGCACAGTATTGTTACTATCTAGACCTCACTTTATTAGGGTAATTTGGTGTAAATTTCTAACCTAAAAGTTTAACGTATCAACCAAATATAATCCACATGACGCAGGTTATTTAAAAAAATATATATATAATATACACTACGCGAACAGAATGACTGATCACTATGATCTCACTGACTACCCTGTAAAAGTGAAACTGCTTTCTGTATAACGTACATCTAAAACAATAATTAAATCTAGAATTTTAATCATACGCTTTGTAAGCTTTTATTACAGAAAATAGCAACACTTTTATTCTAGAAAGAAGATTTTCATCCCAGCATCACACCCAACTTCACCTTTAATATCAGCCGAAGTTCATTATTTCTGAAAATCGACACTCATACATATTCAGCACAAGACGCAATTAGCTGGCCGATAGTTTTGAGCGACCAATTATTTTTGAGGACGTTCGAATCGCGCCGTGAAGGCAATCTGAATCGAAGTGGGCTATAATAGTGCCAATATATTAATATATAGTATTGTTTGATTGTGAGTTTGTAATATTTTGTATATGTATGAGCCATTTTTAAATTTAATAATTTAATGTTTAAATTGTATCATTTATTTTTGTTAATGCCATCTTTTAAAAACTTCATTACGAAAATTGTGCATAAATAGTTTAATGTTATTGATTTTGTCACCTAACAAGTAAAATGTAAGCTGCGAAAGTATATAACAAAAAGATTTCATTAAATTAAAAAATATACTAAAAAAAAAATATTTTTGCCTATACCGTTAACTTAGGGATATCTATGGGTTTGATGCTTGAATTTATTGAAACACTTATTTACATGGACGACATTTGACACTTATTTACTAACTAAAATTCTATCAGAGTGACTAGTCACTACTTTATCTACGCCTATTTATTTTTAGAAGAAGCTAGCATTGCTTAGTTTTGTTTAAAATATTTATTCAACCATATATCAGCAGCTCTATACAGTAAATATTCCTACGTAAAACAGGGTCACAGTAATTGGTGGAATAGAAGTTCATGCATGCAAAGACAATAATAAATGAACGTTCGCATAGCCTCGATATTTTTCAATAGATTCACAATTTTTTATCAGTTTTTTGCACTATTTTTAAAGCAAATTGGTATTTTCCAAACCCAAGAATAAAATGTAAAGAAGAATTTATTAACACAGTGGGATTTTTCCCGATTAAAAATGGACTTTACCGTGGTAATTTCATTTTGTATAAGCATTTACTACGTTACGGTTTCACTAAGAATGAAATTGATGATTTAAATTTTTCTGCATACATTGTTTTTTATATGCAAGTTTTTAAAATATTATAGGCAAGAAGCAGCAATGTATGGATTGTACAATTTATATGGTGTGTTTGAATTTTTCTAATACAAGGATTGGATCACGCATAGCCGATACAGTCATCCATTTATTGTTAATAGGAAGTCCAGGTACGATTTACATATAAACTCACCTACTAATCCTCCGCATTGGACAAAGCGAAATAGAATTTGTATAGAAAGGCGGATATCCTTTAAATATAGCGAAGTAAAGTTCAAGCGGAAGTTTTGTAATAAAACCTTTTATATATTTCCACTTTCAGTTCGTTTCATACTTTTCAAAATATAATGTGTAATTATGTATTGAATGTTGTAAGATATTCAACATTTTTATTTTAAAGAATAAATGATAAGCCCATCGTGGTGCAGTGGAAAAGATTCTGACAGAGCCCGATTGGTAGTGAGTTCAAATCCCATTCAACTGGTATAGATTATATTTAAGTTACTTTCATTTCGCACTCATCACGCAATGTCTCGATTTCAGGCGGAAAGTGGAGAAGGGAGTGTCTTGACACTAGGTTTTCTCTTGACTACTAAGCTATGCGAGAAAAAGTATCAAGCTGTGGTATTTTAATTTCCTCGCTCTGGTAGGTACGGAGGCAATACGTGTTTAGTTCCGCCGTTCACATGAAATGTCTCGAATAGTCTCGAATACGAGCGGAACGGAGGCTTGTAAACTTGAAGACACTTTTCAAAATAAATATAACTGAATTCATAACATTCACCTCTTCTTACCTGTTGTAGCAGATTCTAAAACTATTGTTATATTGTAATATATTTCTGTATATCTGAAGAAATATCTATGGACCACTTCTTAAAGAGTTTCTCAAGACGGAGAAGTATGAAATTTGACATAGCAAAGTAGAAATTAGACATAGAAATATAAAATTATGAATTCTTAATTTTAATTATTGCAATTTTATACAAAGCGCAAGTGTAAGAAGTGCCTATGTGCGAATGTGGTCTTCACGAAAAAATTGTGAAACACGTTTGTGTGTTCAAGGTTATTGCCTAATTAACGATTTTATAAATAACACGCCTTGGGAATGCAATGCTCGCTCCAGTCTATTTCACAGGTATCATTGTCACTAATAAATCTGTAATTATTGTGTTAAAACAAAAGAAATAGAAGTCCCGCTAAGTTTCTTGCGACGGTTCTTCTCAGGTCTGAGGCTTTAACTTTAGTGACCGGGTGGTAAATTGTTTGACGTTCCAAAAATGAAGCTAGTAACTTCGTATTTTGAATAAAAGTATTAGACTTTGACTTTGAATATATCCCATAACCCATATAGGGATATGATTGCCCTAAGCTACGTCATCCTCTACACGAGGTCCTTCCCTTTAAATTTCCTAGTCCTATTCATGCTAGTTGTTTGTTAATGTTTGTGTTTAGTCCCCTATATAAACGAAGTGGTATCAAATTATAAACAAACCCCTCTGTAACTTATTATTTCTAACCAACCAACCATCTTTACCATGTAAGTCTGTAAATATATATTTTTTTGTTTTTTATTTAAAATACAATTATACTGATTATAACTTTTGCCTATTTGTAACCGTTCAATCTCCTTACCGTATTTTTCATACAACGTGACATTGGCGAAGTAATATGTTGCTCAATTTGCATGTTTATAGCAGTATAATTAAAAACTGAACTAAGTTGAAAGGAAATGCAACAAGCACAAGGTAACATTAATAAAATTAAAATATGTGATACATTATGAAATGAAACTATTTGGACCGAATTAATCGCGTATATTTGTGATATTCTAAAATAAAATTTAAAGAAAACTGACATTTCGAACACTTTATAGTGGTCTTTAGTTACGGACAGACTTACCGGATCAAAAATAAACGCAATTGATCCAGTCAAAATAGTTTAATTTCAAAATGTACAAAAATTGTGAAAGCCAATGATCTTATAACATATGATTCACTGTAGGTTCTTGCATTATAATGTATAATGGAAATAAAATACCGTCAGCATCAATACCTTGACCATATTCCACTTTCACACTTTTCAGTAAACATTATAACACTGTTTTTAACATTTTTTGAAGTGTTATTTACACATTTAGGAAAATGGAAAAACAAATGGATAGGTTTCCTAGAGGCACGGGTTCAAATGCCGCTGCGTTCAAATTTTTATACGTTTTCTGTCAATATATTTTTCAATTATTATACTATTTGGATTGTATAAATTATCCAAATTCATAATATATACAAAAAAAAACACTAAATCGTGACTACAACGACACATATGTATGTGACTTAAAGTAATATGTTAGCCAGAATCTAGTCATAAGCCTGGTACCTTTTAGTGGAAATCAAACCCACAACGTCTGTCCGACTGCGTCCTAATGGCTTTATTAAGGATTTTTTATTGAGTGACAGACTAAAAACCACTATATTTCAATACAAAAATTTCTATAATAGAGAATAATGCACTTTGTATAACCGATACGTTATACAGTATTATATTAAATATACTCTCGTATTCAAATAGTAGAGTCACGGCAAAAAGCCCAAACGTCCTGGGATATAATTGGTGGCTCAAACTATCGGCCGGCTAATTGCGTGCGTAGAATATGTATGAGAGACGATTGTTATATAATGAACAATGGTGGATTTATTTGTTGGAAAAGTTTTGCACTTCGTATCGTCCTAGTTAATACGTTCTGCTTTCAAAATCACCTTGTAAAATATAATGAAACATTATCTAAAAAAAATAATATATAAATAACTTTATATATATATATATATATAATAAGGAAAGCGCGGCGTTGAGTTTCATCACTCAATATGCAATGTCTCGGTTGGAAAATGGAGAACGGAGAAACTAAATATTAGGCTAGATTTCTTTCAGCATAATGTATGCGGAAAAAGTCTATTTATCTTAATCAAACATATTTTTCATACTTTAACTTCGTAATACTTCTGAATTTTTTTAAATCGAAATAGTTGTATAATGAACAGCTTGACACTTTTTCCCGCACAGAACGGTGGCCAGAGAGAACTCGTTGTCAAAACCCCGTTATCCAATTTCAGCTTTAAATCGAGAGATTGCGTGTTGAGTAGCGGAACTCAACGTCGAACTTTGTTTTCTCAGAGCGGAGATAGATAGAAATGTTTTATTTGTTCTTTTTGAAGTTATTTACTATACAATTATATTTATTATAAATGATTTTAAGCTATAGAATGAAATAAAATATGCTACTCATCAAGGTCATCCGACCGAATCATTACAGAAATATATGTATCACTAGCTGTTCTCGCGACTTCGTTCGCGTAAATAAGTTGTTTAAAGCGATGTATTAAAAATATACAATGTTAAAAACTTTTGATAAAGTCGAACGATTTATTCAAGTAAAGACTATATTTGAATTTCAAGTCAAAAAAATCACTATGAATATTTTATCAACTTTAGAAAATTTGAAATGGTAGTTACTGAGATTCACGTTCGTCACGTTCAACCAAACAAACTCTTTAGCTTCATAATATAAGTATAAATTTATTTTATGAATAAATAAAAATAATTGTAATAATAACAATATAACCAACCTCCCAATTCCGATCATCACTGTTCCATTCCGTTCCACCAAAACAAATAAATATACAGAAACCAATAACGCTCTATAAAAATCAATAAAATATATCATTATCCTATTCTTTGGCATGAATCAAAGGTATAATACACAAAAGGCAGAGCAATCATTACAAACATTGTTACTATAAAAATGGCAGCGCCGTAACGAAACGCGAACTGAAATCACTTGCAATACAAATAAACAATGTGTTTACAAAACGAGAGTATTCTGAACAAAGCACCAACAATCGATATACTGTTTCAACAGTACTTCATTGAAATGTCCTACTTAAGAGTAAAAATGAGTGTTGCAGTATTGTTGAATGCAAATAGAATGTACAACTTGAACTGCTTGGAACGGCCGTATCGGGCCAGCCATAGACTTGGTCGCCTGGTAGAAGTGATGAATTGTTTTTAATTTTTGTTTTTAGAAAACGTGTAACATTTGAACGCAGGATTATTTAAACCCACGCCTCTTGGAAACCGTACATGCTTTCTGACTGCTAATCCATGCGTTCTACATCAAGCTACGACGAAATTCATATATTACAACATTATATAGAAATTATATAAAACTTATATCACAACTTATTTTTGTTGATAGCAAGCGCTTGGACGGTTGCCGAGTGCCGCGGGTTCGAAGACCGCTGCGTTAAAATTTTGATACGTTTCTAAAAAATGTTTTTTTTTGTGATAAATTATGTATATTAGTCTACTTACGTTCTTGATTTCACTGCTTTTTAATTTATTTGTAGAAAGAGAGACAGACAGAAAAAGAGACTAGTAATACATCCTCTATTTCGTGCCTAATTGGAGGTAAATGCTAGAAATCAAATGTGAATTTTACTTTATACCCCGAATTTGAATCGAATCTAGAAGCATCGTGTGTCGACCTTTTCCATATATTTATAATAAATATGATATTACATTTATAAGTATATCTTTCTATAACATTCAACCGTCTCTAGCGAAGGAGACAAAGATATCGACGTCAGACTAAGTTTGAATGCTATCTCCGTAAATGAACTCCGTACGTATAGATTAGTTTGCTGCTCGTTGCATATAATTTAACTATCAATAGCACCGTATGCCTGAACTTGTATAACCGGGAAGATAATTTGTATTACTTGTGACACAAGTTGACATTGTTCCTGGAGACGCTGTGTTACATTCTTTGGTTAATATGAGAGCATATTACAATAGAACTTCCTCGTATATACTTGACTCGTACTAACTTGTTCGTATAATTGATAACAATATTGACTAATCGATTGTTGCAAGTTTAGTTCAGTTCTTTACTTACTTAGTAGGGTAGTCAGCGAGAACGTAGTGTCAAAAGGCTCCATTCTCCACTTTCAGCCCGAATTTGAGTCATTGTGTGTTGATTGGCGTACCTTAACGCCGCCTTTGTCATTTTAACAGAGCGGCGAAATGAAAATAATTAATTTATAATCATTTCACCAAGTGAGAATCGAACCCAACACTAATCATGCAATCAGATACTGTCTCACTTTGCCACTCAGTTCTAATTTATAATTTGATATAGATACTGTATAAAAAAACTATATATTTTTTTTGTTTTTAAATATATCATTTTAAATGTTACCCAAACACAAGTATATCCAAGTATCCTATTTAGCTACATAGCACATACATGTACATACTACATAGCACTTAAATTCATTTGTTTATATAAATAAAATTAAAGTGTTAATAGTCCCACAACAGACGCTTCATGCAAAACTTATTATTTTCTCCAAAAAACATTGAGTAGAAGAAGTTATTAAACATTTAAAAATAACAAATATTTATTAACCGCTAATAATGTATTAAAATAAATCCAAACACCAAAATGTAAACAATTCTCTATTTCAAGCCTTCCATTTCCCATAGCGTGTGTCCCGAAGGCGAGCAATTAAGTTGCATCCGCCTGTAATTTTCTTGACACAAACTAGCTTAATGAGATAAACTGCGTGTGCGGACCACGTGGCGGTTTGTTAATTAATTACGACATTGTTTGCTTTGTGAATAATGTGGGTTTAATTAATTGAATTAAATTTGTATTATACGTTAGTTTTGTTATGTTACAATTGTTGTAATATAATGTGTACATAACTGGAACTTTAGTCCAAAAAAAAATTTGAAAGATTCTTAACTGTTGAGATTTATGAAAATCAGTTGTTTATGTGACTTCAAGAGTACAAGCGAGCGAAAAATGAAATTAATTAAATATTTCTCCGTGTAAGCACGAAAAAAGCACAATCATCGCAATTACAGTCAAAGTCAAATAATTTTATTACAATAAAAGAAGTTACATTGGCAATATGACTTGTTCTTGTACTGGCACGTTCGAAGCTCCATAATTAAAGAACTGTAGTGAAGAAGTTACATGCTTCATTTTTTTAACGACAAACCATTTACCACCGGTTCTCTAAAGTTAATGCCTTAGACCTTAGAAGAACTATAATTTACAGAAATTAATTAATTAAATTTATTCTTTAAAAAGTATACGTATAATTTTTATATAAGCCGTATCCTAATTAGTTATAAACATACACCTTTGTTTCGTGTTGCTGTGAGAATTTTGGAAAATCCTATGCTAATACTCCCATAAATTTTCCAAAGAACTTGCTTACCAAAATTCAGCTTTCTACACCTTGTAATTGCGATGGTATTGTCTATCAGCCATCCATCACTGGTAAAGACCAGTGCTTGCTGAGCTTTTATATATGTAATATCTTAAACCTGTCGTCCTGTGACTATTCACCACAGTGGACTCACAGTACTAATTGTAAATGATCAAAAATCATTTTTTCAAAATTATAATGTCAATTACCATCGGTTTCCGGTTAAATTAGTTTAATTTAAATATATATATAGGTACGCATACATTGACTAAAGCAATTAACGTTGTTTTTATCATTCTCCATAATAAAGTACTGTAGTTTTTCAATCATATTCATTCAGAAACGATCGAGTAATGTTTAGCTTTCATTATTAAAGCACTTCATTATTCCCATCATTTAATAGCTTTAGTCAAGTACCACGCTTATTCTATTATCAGCTACTATAGTAGACAGGTACGTATATAGCTTTTATATAGCATTGAATTTTAAAAAAATAAAATAAAATAATAATTATTAATTTTATGAGATATTTCATTTTAAAGAGATACAGGTAGGTTGTGTGTGCGTGATGTTAGAGTCTAATTTTTGTGCCTAGCCTTTAAGAGATAAATATAATGAAAAAATGTATCTAAACTCGTTATTTAAATTTAATTTACAAGAAATTTGCTAATGGATATGCGTAACTAAAGGAATGTCTATATTATGTTTACTTTCACGCACTCTGTATATAGCAGTGCCGGTAAGTACTTTCTGACCCGTTTTATATTATCGCAACGGAAAATTTAAAATAACTATAAAAAAAATCAATTTCTCGAGTAGCGGTCGAACCTAAAAACCATCGCTTTTACAGCCAGACACTCTCATTACACCACGATGGCTGTAAAATAAATTATCAGAAATATACGATTTTTTATATTGAGATTAATTGCAGATTTTTTTCAGCTTCCCATTGTATCCCACATTGCTATGTGTAGTCAGAGATAAAGATAGTCAAGAGGCATGACACTATGTTCCCTATATTTCGTCTGAATTCGAGATATTGCGTGGTAACTGGCGGAACTCAACTGCTTTGCCTTATCAAAAAAGAATAGCTTGACAATCTTTTCCGTATAGGAGGGTAGACGGAGAAAACCTAGTGTCAAATCCCTCCATTCTCCACTTTGCACCTGAATCTGACATATTGCGTGCCGCAGAGCAAAAAAATATAAATAATATAAACATAATCATTTGTCCAAATGGGATTGAACTTACATCAAAAAATTTATATATTTATAATTAAAATATATTACAAATCTAATATATAACTCCATATTTTCTTCAAGCACTTTCTTCTACTGTATACTTATCATCAAAAGGGATCAGCTAAATTCAAGACAGCACTTGCATTTAATTCCCCCGAAACAAATTTGAACTCATAACGCACCCACAAAAAGAAAAACTATACCAAGAGTGTGTTCTCTCATTGCGATCAAAAATTATATTCTCGTCAGCAACATAGATCGTGGTTTAATTAAAAATAATACTACCCCATTCTAAACTGGTCGCCCTCTTTGAATCATTTAATCCTTTTCGAACTAATTACAGGACGGCTGCCGTTTTCGGTTTAATTAGAATTTTGTCCCTTATATCGACTTATGACTTTAATACGTATTTATGTGTTGTGAATTTTAATGTGTTAAACTTATCGCTAAACACTATATATATGTAAATAATAAGCAGCTATTAGGCATATAGGCGCAGCGTTGAATTACAATACGTAAAGTACATAATATATCTTAATAAATAAAATACCTTAGCTGTAGCGCTTGAAATTCTGGATCGATGTTTTTGATACATCCAATTAACCAATATAAAAATTAAAATAGTAAAAAAAAAAATGTATTTTCTTTAGAGAAAATATTAAGTCTACATTTTATAATACCAAATTCCAACTAAATGGCGTTCAACTGCGACAAGTATCTGAGCACAAGTACCTCGGTCATAGAGTAATGGAGCGCCTTGTCGACGACGGTGATATGGAGCGCGAGCGCACGGCGTTGTCGGTCCGAGGCAACATGTTGGCCCGCAGATTTGCACGTTGCAAGTAAAGTTAGTTTTATTTCGAGCCTATTGGCCATCTTTTTACACGTGTAATTTATGGTCTTGGACCTAAAATACATGCGTGTTCAGTATTACAATGTGCTTAGGGCAGTGTTAGGAAAGCCTCGTTTTTGCAGTGCGTCTGCAATGTTTGCGGATGCAGGCATTGAAAATTTTTACAAGCAGTTCTAACACTCTGTTAAATAGGCAGTCCTCTTAGGAGGTACTGGAATTATGTACACATGAAGTTAAATAGGCGAGGTAAACCTATATTAGGTTAAGAAATTTTATTACGAACAAAGGATAATGGATTAAAATTAAATAGTATAAAAAAATAAAAAGCACCAAATGTACTACTAATTTTCGAGTCTTCGCACTTTAGTATATTTAATTATCTTATTAATTATTGTTTAAGGTATATGAGCTTAGTTAACTATAACTTAGCAACATGTAAGTCACTTTATACAAGTGTGTATACCATAAATATGGTAGTAAGTGTAATTTCTTTCATCAACTTTCATACATAATTTAAAACTGCGTTTAGCAGATCGTATCGACTCTCACACATCTCCATGAATTATCTAGAGGACCCAAGTGAGGACCCAATAATGGAGCGGCTAACAACATGTATTGTACATATGTTTAGTCATAATTTGAATAACCTCACCTCATCTCACCATACGCCTAACAAACCACTTTGACTAACTAAATCTAGGAAATATGTACCCATATATAATAATATAATATACGAGTACTACCCCACAACTTCGTTTGCGTGTACTTAAAAATGAAAATCACTTAAAACCGCAGTCCCGTAGAAATTTCGAAAATCCCCCTCTTAATGCGGGGAGCACACTCCACACGGTACCTACATGCCAAATTTCAACATTCTACAAACCGCAAAATTCAGCTATGCGTTGTCTATCAGTCAGTCACTCAGTGAGTAATACAAGAGTTTTATATATAGATTAACATGCCACGTTAAAAATAAACCCAAAACAATTAAATACAGTCAGTCACGCGTCACCATGCCAACTGGGTCACTGTGAAATAATTATTTTCTAATCAACACAAAAACAATCTCTTATTTAATTACAATTAAAATTTAATTAACGTTTGTCCACTCAAATTAATACGAATTACGTACATAGCGTTATTAATTTAAATTTAATATGGAAGTGAACACTTTGCAATTTCCTTAGAACAAGACGAGTCTGAAGCAAATTTTGCGCTCCAGATAGGTTTTATTAAGTACCAAGAGGAATACATTACTTCGTTTTAAACTATCATCTATATTATATGTATATGAATTTATATTAAAAGTCCACGTTTCTGTAAATGCTAGACATTTCATAAATTTATATAAGTTTTAAATATGTGCTATGCACGCTATATATTCACCCTTCATCCCACATAGCAGGGTAGTCGTCAGAAAAAACCTACTGTCAAATTTCTCTCCGCTAGAATACGAAATATTGTGTGTTGAGTGGCGGACTCAACGCCGTGCTTTGTCTTGTTACCAAAGCGGCGAAAAGAAAATAACTTTTACTTATCTATAAATAGTTATGTCTAAGTTTTTAGTCTAATTGAGTAACAGAAAAAAAATCAGACTTAGTTAAATAGTATATAATCATTCCCCCAAAGACAACCATCGTGTTCATCGACAACCAAAATTGCTTTTAATCAGAATTACATCTAGTGTAGTAGTATCTATGTATATATATATATATATATATATATATAGATGTGTCATAATGATTATAAATTTAAATCTCAATCAGTCTAATAACGAATATTTATAAAAGTTTCACCACTGCTTTATTATTTTTGTATATCATAATTATCACCGTATTTCCTTTAATCTATTTCGAGTATTCAATATAAATGTCCCCTTGACGCGTAAATAACACGAGAACTTAGCAATGTGTATGTCACTATACAAACGTGTATCTATTTTATGAATTATATGTATTTATTAAGAATTATTAAAAAATATATATTTTATTGACACTCCTTCTTTGTATAAATTATAACTGTGCCAAATTTCATACATATCCGTCCACGTAATTTTCGTCAAAAGGAGAATAAAGTATTTGCTTAACGTATTAATATATAGATTTATAATAAATTTTCTTTATTGTCCCGTAACTCGTAACATATCCACTTTCTTCCTAAGTGGAAATGTAACAGAGAATCAAATTATTGCTAATAAACAAAAATCTCATCTCTCACTTTAACGGCGTAACCTAACGCAGCGCTTTCTCTTATCCAAGCAGGTAAATGAAACTAACTTAAATATAATCACCCCAACTGGATATCGAACCCACAACCATCGACTTTCTACTATCTTACAAATCTAACTTTACTACATAATTATTCAACTGTTTTCAAACCTATACTGTTGTATGTACACTAGGATACAATTTAAAATTCATCCACATGCCATTACGGCATCCCTGTGGATGAGAAAGGCTGGAACGTTAATAGCCCCGATCCGGGCATAGCTCTTTGGCCTCCCAAAGTCATTTTGTACCTTGAGTGGACCTAAAATGTTTATATGTACGAAGATTTTGTTGTATATATTGTATATAGTATTAATAATAGATTTTGTTAATAATTAATTATAATATTATTAATAAGAGCAAACGCCATTGTAGCGTAGTGGGACTGACTGAAAACGTGATTAGTTATGGGTTTGATCTAATCTAGAAGTAAAAAAAAATTGTCCGCTATTGTCCGCTCTGATAAGACAAAGGGAGGCATTGAGTTCCGCTACTCAACACGCTATGTCTCGATCTCAAGCAGAAATTGCCAAACTTAATGTCTTAAGAAGGCATATTGACACTATAGTTATCTCGTAACTACCTTGATATGCCAGAAAAAGCTTGAAGATGCTATATTGTATTAAAGTGAACGTAAATGTTATCACTTAGTTTTTTTTTTAAAAAGAACTCTCAACGCCGCGCTATAATTGCATTGGTAAGAATCAGTGTGGAGAAATAATTTAAATATAGTCATTGCTCCGAGTAGGGATCGCACCCACCATCATTTGTTTTTGCAGTCAAATGCTCAATATTTTATAAACATTTATTATAGAAAATATTTCGTTAGCAACGTATATGCCATTTTAATCAAAAAATTGTGTCAAACATTAGGTATATTATTTATTTAATGAATTTCACATATTATAAATGATAATAGATTTTTCATTTGTTTCATTTGTGAAACAATTTTTAACCGGATTAATCGGAAATTATGGTATTCAAAAATATATTTGAGCTTAGCTTTTTTTGGCTTTCTGCACTTTTTGTCTAAATAAGCTTTAACTGTGCCGAATTCCATAATACTCTGTGATAATCTTCGTTAAAAGGTGCCTAAAATGATTCCTTGACGTTTTAATGATTTATATATAAATATTTAAATCTGACCCACTAGTATAAGTAACTCAATATTTAAAGTATACTGCTTAAGACCTGACTAAATAAGTTTAATATACGTTACTATAGTTAACGAGAAAAACTTGTACCATACAATAAGTAAATGTTATTACTGACTTCTTAAACGGAAACATTATAACGAGTTCCGCTTTAGTATAGTTGTAATGAGTTTACTTCAATTCTATTCATTTCTCATGAAGTAAACATTCTCAATCAGTTGCAGAATTGTAAAAGTGTAGTTCTCTAATTGGTTTATTTAAACATACTTGAATTTTACTTGCTTATTTTACAATAAATATTCTCTGTTGATACTATAGTAGTTAGTTTGAATCTGTTTATTTAAAAACGCATTTTGCACCACACTTTTTTCTCGCATTTGTATATAATGCGGTGTTAGGTTCCGCACCTCTCTTTGTGTCTGGATGTAAAATATCAAGCCAATCGATACTTTCTTTTAATTTATATCATCTTAATTTTTGTAATTGTGTTCGGAATTTTCACATTTGTCTTAACTTATAGTAATATCAACGTTAGATTTAAATCTAGTACATCCAATCTAACAAAACTACTTGCACATTACACCAAAACATTCAAATCAAACTTGTCCTTTGCCCCTACATCACAAAACTCCAATACTTCGCATATAGTCATACTACTAGAGATATTGAAATAGCCTTTTAAATTTCATTTCTCTGATCCTCAGAAGAACGACCCATAAACTGGGCATAATTTAGCGATATTGCCAGTCCATAAAGACGTCTCAAACGCCATCTGCCATAGGAAATTGGTAACAAGTGTAGTGTATTGCCTTCGATCTCATATAGAATATTGACTTGAAGAACATCGAGTTTGAAGACATTCTTTATAAAAGAAGGAACTAAATATATGTATTTTGGTTTATATATTTTATTCTTTAAAACGGTTCGCCATTTTTGGAGATAAAATAGAGAGAAAATACTTTAGTGTCTATTTTTAAAGTCACTGTCTATTGTGAAAAAAACTTTCCTTGAGTTGTTGAGTCTAGCTAGTTGACTTGAGTTAAAGTGCACAAAACCGAATTATCAACAATACCGTTTTCCACCGTTGCTGAGGCAGTGGAATGAATAGTTTCAGTCATCACCATACCAAGATCAAACTGATTTAGAATAATTAATTAACTTAACATTCATTAATTAATAACCATGTTTAGAATAAAACATATTCAGTAATGAAACCTTTCATTATCACTATTTAAATTTACCTTAATCGCATAACAACTTGCCGTAACCTAAAGGCTTACCTTTTATACCTTTTTAACTTCACACATCTCCCGCGTATAGCAAGCGGAGCACAACGCCGTACACAGGGTACGTAGTATCAAAAAGATAAAATAAAAATAATTTTAATAACCATCGAATATACCAGACATCTCACCACGACAATATGAAATGCAACTATATGATAAAACCAAAAATGGTCGATCGTAGCATTAATTCATTCGTACATTATCCAAAAGGCCAAGCACATGCAAATATTATCTTTAGACGGAATAGGCATTGCAGAAATAGTTAACAGTCCTCACCACTTTGCCGTTCACACGCTTGTAAAATCTGGATGAGAATTTTACATGTGGGTTTTGTTAAAATCTGCCTTATCACCATAATTGTAAGGTGGATTTTGGTTCGGCCATTTTGGATCTAGGAGCCCAGAAGGCAGGAAATTACTAGATGCGTGCATATTCCTCTCTGTTTACTGAGAAAACTGGTATGCAATATAGAAGCTACGAACTATATATAGTTTTTATTAAGTGTTCGCTTTGTACTGTAATAAATAAAATATTTTGACGATGTAATTTGTAAAGCAGTCTAGCCAAGTAACAAAGATTTTTGCGTATTTTTTTGGATATCTGGAAACAATATGTCGCTCAAAAATGTTTAAAATTATAAAAGAAATTATTCCAAGTTTTATAATATAGCAATATAAAGTAGAATCTTATTTTTTTCCGTGCTCGTAGAAAATTCTGAAAGTTCTTTCTTAGTTCTCCTATACCCCAAGGAACTTACACGCCTACCTATCAGTCACTCATTAACAGAAGAACTTTATATGTACCAGCTTATTTTTATTTTCATGCATCTAGTATGGAAAATAAGTAGATAGCTTGCTCAGTTCATCAATAGATTAGTCAATTTGTATTTAAATATTAAGAAAGCCAAGTAAAAATCACTGACAGGATTATGGGGAACAAATGAGAAGGCCAATACTATAGCCGCTAAGTATTATTTCTTAGCCAAATTCTATAAGAAAACTTATGAAATATATATATATATATATATATATATATATATATATATATATATATAGATTTACTCGCTTACTCTCTAAAATTTTGTTATTTTACAAATCATTTGTATTAAAAGTAAAATTGTGGATAAGCTCTAAGCTCTAATCTATAATAAATTAAGCTCTAAGAATGTTCTTTTAAGTTTTCATGTATAATAACACATTTAACAGTATACGAAACTTAAAACTCTTCTTAAAGTGTTATTATTACACTTTTAGAATCAATTGACTCAAAAATTTAAGTTTACACCATATCAACTTCGTCGATTGCTATCTACATTTACAACACTACTTTACTGCTAATAGTTAGTACAAATAAAGAGAAAACATTTGGCTCAAAAAGTCAAAGTCAATTTCGGTCAAGTCAAGGCTCTATACAATTAGTATTTTCTATTACTCTGTAGAAAATATTTAAAAGATAAAAATAAGTAAAAGTAAAATGATTTGAGTTTGGTGCGCTTTAGCTACCACGGTATTAAATGATAAAATTGTAACTTTTGTATTTGAATAGAGCAACTGTTGAGTTTCTCGCCGGCTCTTCTCAGCAGAACTGCCTTCCGAGCCGGTGGTAGAAAAAATGTCTATTTGAAAACAGGATAATTGAATTTCAGATTTTTATTGTTTTTTCTTATTTGGATAGAGAGAACCTTGGACACTGGAGGTCAGCGTTAATATAATTAAAAACCTTAAGGTAAGGCCTATAGTTGGGTCATTCAAGTTTCAACAAGTCCCAGACACTGCTTCGAGCTCTTTGAGCAACGCACGGTTAATTTATGAAATACTCACAAGTTTCTTTTCACAAAAAAGCAAATCACTTCAAGAATAAAACTTGAACCACTAGTATGTTACCTAAAGTACGTTGGATTCACTTCTAGACTGCTGCTAAAATTGCAACTGACAAGAGCCATTGGAGACATTTGACTATGACCACGGTACCACCACCAGACAAGGACCACCAGAGAGAAAGATGTACCGTAATTAAGGCGACAAGTAACTTCCTTACAACTTGACTGACATCCAAAATTTAATATTATGAATATGAATTTTTGTCCAAAGAAGCTTTGAGCTTGTACAGACTTTAATGAAATATATGTTGTACAATTACATTAGTAACTGTGGAAATGAAACTATGTTTATCTCTTTGTAATTCTTCTAGTAGGTTTTTGAAGAACTATGAGTATTTTTTTTTATTATTTATTGCTTTACGCTTTTTCTGACAAGGCAAAACGCGGCGTTGAGTTTCGCCACTCAACACGCAATGTCTCGAGTTCATGACACTAGTAAGATCTATGGCTTTTGCAAATTTGAACATTTTGAAATGGAACAATTTATAACCGGAATAATTGCGTATATTATTGGTCTTCGAAAGTACACCAGAGAGCAAGATACAGTCATCTCATTCTGCTAGAATCCAGGGCAATACGCGAGGCAACTAAGAAATCGTTGGCGGTAATCGTTATATAATAATTGTATCAACTGACAGACGTATGCCATTTCAGTCTACCTATCTCACGGACTACTGTAAAGTGTATGAAACGTCTGGTTTCTAAAATGGTGTTTCGAATATTAATAATATACGAGCTTAATTCAGTTAAAAATAATTTCATTTTTGACACTAGGTTCTCTGTAACTGCCCTGCTATGTGGAAAAAGCGAGAAGCTGCAGAATAATTAAATGCAAGAATTCATATTGAACCTACGACCATCGCAAGCGTATACAAGTAAACACTGCGCCACTATAGAGCTTACCGTTAGATATATCAAAATGTTTTAGTTTAACTCATACGTTAATTAACTAAAGTTAGATACTTTGAGAACGAGAATGATATTTTACATAATTATGATACGCATGCAGTTTGTTTTAGTTACAGTTGAAATTTTGCTTCTGCTGTAGAAGAGTTTTATTTATTTTTTATTATTTAACTAACTATGTTTAGTGAATTCGATGGTTGTGGGTTCCAGTCCCGCTAGATGTCAATTTACAACTAGTCTGAGATTAAACCACTTATTTTATTTTAATTTTTTATTTTAAAATGTCTTTTTTTTTTTAATCATAATACAATACATATGGTATAATAGTGTACATCCTATGCGGTGTATCCAGAGCGGTGATAAGTTGCGGCACTCATCACGTAATTTCTCGAATTTATACGGAAAGTGGAGAACAGAGTGTAAAGACATTAATTTATATCTACTTATCCTGCTACGAAAATCATAAAGCTAAAAAAAAAACATATTTGACTATTGGGATTTGAACCCGCGCATCATGGACGGTTTCCAAGGTTTCGGTTCGTTCCGTTCAAATTTTTATACATTTTCTAAAAATATATTTTTAAATTTCCTAAGTATGTGAATAACACTTTAAAATGTTAAAAATCATAAAGCTGACCCCAAAATGAAAGGTATTTATATAATTGTAGGTATGACAATGAAATTTCACCTATTTTATTTCAAAACCTTCATACAAAACAAAAGTCTTATTTTTCGGTTTCAATAAAAGCGGTCTAATATTCCAGCGGTCGTTACAGTACACAACGCCGCATACATAAAACATAGAGACTCTTTGCCGCATCACACCAGCGATGATCTAATAACGGTGCGTAGTGTACAGTACATTTACACTGTTATAGACGAGACGAGACTTTTGACGTATTAAATTGTTATTTAGGTAATAAGCATTTTTTTATCGTTGAATGTGTTTCGTGTTCTATCGAATAGGCTTAGAGAATCTGGTACTCAGTTTTTACATTCACTCTATTTATCATATTGACCAAAATCAACACAACATTATGTACAACGAGAGCAAAGATTTTTATAAATTTTGGATCTGTATTTAAATTAGAAGTGCTTACTAAAAATTGTCACAAAAGCTTAAAAGCTTTTAAATTCAAGTAAAGTGAAGTGCAAGTAATGGTGAATTTAAATTTAAGACAGTTTCTTTTCAATAGGACCGAGATACTGTATTGCAATACATAACATACAATAAATTAATGTGTTTTAAACATACACTTATAAAATGATAAATTTATGACACTCAGTAAAAGATTAGAGACATAGACAAACAAAGACAAAACAATGAAAAATAATTATAATTACAAAACATAAATTAATATAATCTTTAATTGAAATTATCCATCCATGGCCCATCATGGCGCAGTGTCGTAACGTCTTACTGTCATCGTGATTGGCTGTGGGTTCAATCGCCACTCGGGGGTATTAATATATTTAAATTATTTTCAGTTCTCTGCTTTGGCAATACAAAATGCGGCGTTGAGTTCTGACGCTCAACAAGCAATGTCCCGATGTCGAGCGGAAAGTGGAGAACATAGACACTACTTTTTCTCTGACTACCCTGCTATGCGGAAAAAATGAAGATGAAAAGGAATTAGATCATCTTACAATGGTAACGCTCTCAACCTAACTCAATTCGTCGAGCTCTCGTCTTTTGATGTAACGCTGTCTTTAGCGAAGTAAGAACTAATGTGTTATAGTTTCTAGAGTATGTGATTGTAGTTCATTTTATGAGTCGGCAAATAAAATATTATGTAAAATATTCAATTATTCTTGCATTTTATAAGTGTTATTCAGACATGTTTAGAAAACGTATAAATATTTGAACGTAGTAGTTATTTATTACAATTTATTTTTGTTTTTTTACACAAGAAAATGACAATAATTTAAATGTAATCATTCTCTCGAGTAAGTTTTAGACTACGACTAATGGAAGTGAGTCAAACACTATGTAACTGCGTCAAGATGGCTCTTTTTAAATATAGTTTCACTTATAGAAACCTGTACCTACAGCTGTCATATACATACAGAATTATCAAAAAAGCTAACAATAGGTTAATTATAAAAATTGTTAGAATTTTACTCTGTACACTGTTATACTTACTCTTAGAAAAAACGAAAGTACTAAAGTAGTAAAGAAAGTACTAAGAAACTAATAAAGTAAAATATTATATATATATATATATATATATATATATATATATATGTGTGTGTATATATTATACATACTAAGTATGATCTTTTCAATAAAAAAATTAAAAATGTATGGCGATGACATAGCTTGTCTAAAACACACGTGCTCTTACCTATGTCAATCACATGTAATTATTTTTTTTGTTATTGTGTTATTTATAAATTTAACTTCAAATTTAAGTATGTTCTGTTTTTTTCAGTTTGACGCTTTATCCCTCCTAGTAAAGTTAAAAAACATATTATCAATACAATATGTTCTGCGCTTTTCGTATGAAATCGAGACGTTGTGAATATATTGAGAGTATAACGCCGCTCTTCTTCTGTTAAACTAATAGGTTAAAAATGACACATAGAATAATAAAACACTAAATTCCTTTTACATACCAGAGTATCAAAATCATTCAACTTTTCTGGAAAGGTGTGCGGTAGGACGTAGTACGACACTACGTAAAGTGAACATTATAGAGAAAAAGTGCAGAAAGCCAATATTTCTAAATAATTCATTAAAACCCATCAAGTTCAAGAAAAATATAACCCAATCCATATGTTTGACTTTGAAACTTTTATATAAAGAGACATACAGGTTGCTAAGCAACGCGTGTTTACACCTCAACGAGGTTACTAGCTTTAGTTAATCGCCAACATACATTAGCCACATTACCACAATAACCAAACCGCTGTTTACGTTGACTGTATCTAAAAAAGTGTCACAGCGTTCCCAAAATATCCAATCCCCCTTCAAAACTGTCCTAAATACAGAATTGCACGCGACATCCGATATTTAGAGATCGGCGTAACTTGGCTAAAAGCCAAAGATCAAATATAAAATTAGACTAACCATAGCGCCATTAATAAAGAACCACAAACATAAGTTATACAATTGTATGAATAAATATACGGATAGTATATCATATAGTTTCGCGCATCTATCGAATTAGTCGATAGACGTCTTCTAGTGCCTTACTTACTAGATATTTAATATTACATTTCTTTTATATTACATATAAAACGGAGCTTAATTTATAGCAGAAACGAAATCTAAGATCAGAATCATAAAAAAATATTTGAAATATAAACATTTCAGTGATTGAAAATCAAACTTATAACCATTGACCGTTCACCCTGACACTTTTCCACTCCACCACAATGAAAAAGACTATGAAATTTTGCAAATGATATATCAAACAGGTGCTCACGAGATAGTGTAATCATTAAGACTTAATATTGTTGTTTTTGGTTTCTTTTTCGAATTTGTCAATTTTAGTGTGGGCAGGTTTCAAAAAAGGCACGAGCCCGAAATGTCTGTCGCGCAAATAGAGTGTGTAAAAAACTAAAATAAAAACCTAACCTAATACACGATGTATTAGTTGACCGAATCGAACGCAGCATTTTGTCCTTCAAGACCAGGGAAATGGATATAATTTTAGAAATAATGATTTCCCTGAAAGGGGATTGAACTCGAAACCATTACGCCACGATGACAATATAATTAAATGGTTTTTTTTTGTTGAACTCAAGTAATAAATAGGAATACGTACACTGGCGGTTAGCCAAACTAAATAAACTGATGTAAGAGCACATTTCAATTATTGATGTAGTTTTAAATATAATATAGTAATATAAACTAGTAGACGCGTTGATGTCGTAGCAACGTATAATATGTCACTTTATAGAAAAGTGTATGTTAAACATATAGTAGTGTGTGTAATGTTTATTTTAAGAAATCAATATATTTTTAAGGCATTATTATGAAAAACGTTGCCTTTCTATCTTTTATTTTAATTTA
>JAOYRR010000643.1:0-34398 GCA_038994665.1 Podotricha telesiphe
CCACTTAAGAAGCGATGTTTCTAAAAAGTTTAAAGAAAATAGAGTTACTTTAACTTTAGCTTTCTCCCTTAAAAATAAAGTGGCAATATATAAATATATTTTATATATTATATAGTATATCGTATCGTACCCTCTAAACACTATACAAGGCGCAGCTGCGGTTAGAGCGAGTAATACAGCCAGTGGAGCGCTATCAAAACATAACAACAGATAAGAGTACTCTATCTCTTCGTTGCTCATCGTACAATACCATTTACAGCCTTAACAATGTTTACTTGAGACGTTATTGCATATAAAATAGTAATCTAAATATTGTTAGATTTTTTATATTTGACTCCTTATTCACTTATCTATATTGTAATAAAATAGTAAAAAAACAGTGAGAGCACATGAATGTATATTTTTTTAAATGTTGTCCGTCTGTTTATATGTTTATAGTCGCAAATCTTAAAAGTTACTGGATGGGTTTGAATAAAAAATTTTTATTGTATAGCTTGGGTATAATTGATTTCCAAGAGTAGAAAGTGTTTTACTCTCAACTCATTAAGTGTGATGTAAAACCGTAATAGATATAAAATATAGAAATCGTATCTTTTTTTAGAAGAACGTAAAAATGTTTGAAAGCAGCTTGAAGTAAAATTACAATCGTCTCGAACAACTGACTTAAAAGTATTTTTGTCTTTAAAAATTATCACTTCAAAGGAAGGAAGTTATTTTAGTTTTAGGTCCAAGTTTCAATGTAAACAGGTGGTAAATGAAAGTAGTATGCAATAAAGTCTATACAAATGGACTTGCAGATATCCAGTATTATTATATAAGTATTAAATAAATTGATCTAATTTTTTTTAAAATACTGGTCTAAGAAAATTGGTTCTTACATGTTTGTTACACCTTTTCAGTATCAAACCTCTATAATCCAGGCAGATATGTAAAAAAAAACATTATGAACCGAAATTACATTTTTAGGATTTCTAAACTTCACACAGTCTGTGTCAGTAGCAAAGTGTTAATATTTGGGAAAGGGGATGAAAAGTGGAAGGAACTATTAAAGAAACTTGTAAAAATCTCTCTACAGAGATGCTAACAACAAATATAGGTTGTAATAAGCGTATAAGAATTTCAACTCTGCTGCGTTCAATTTTTTATACGTTTTCTAAATATGTCTTTTTCAATTTCCTAAGTGTAAAAAACACTTTAAAAAATATTAAAAAAAATATTTGTTAATACCTATAAAAGCTACTGCAAGCTGTCAAAGAATTTATAATATAAGAAGAAATTCTGCCTCTTTGCTTAACGACTGCCTATTTCTGTAAAATTTAGTCTTTTTAGTTAATTATCGATTATAATGTTTGTTTTTTATTATCAGTTACACACCTGGATCTTAAGAATATCATTAAAATTATATATTTTATCTCGTAGTTTCCTATAAAAAGTTAAATGCAGTTGTTTCAGATTTTCTTTGGAATTTCGGTAAATCTCCTCTTATGTTCCTTTGGGGAGTGTATGGGAGTGGTAAACACCAAATACCTAACCACCTTAGAAATTTAAATTATACATATACACCTTTTGTAACGACCGTTTCGTACTTATCTATTGGTTTTTATTCCAAAACACACAATTAGACCCAATATCATTCCAAATTATTTCCATTCAAACAGATCAATTAAATTTATTTCAAGTAAAATGCTATTTAACTTGTAATTATTCATTACATTTACATTTTGATACAACATCAACATGCATTTATTTAATATAAAGTCAATGTATGCTTAAAACAAATGGACAAAACATGTTGAAATCGGTGATTTATTAATGAAGTGTACATATTTAATACTATCAGCGTATTGCTGGCGAATGTCGACTTTTGCCGATTCTAGTTGTGAAGCGAATTTCCTGTTTACCGAATAAACAATATATAATTTATATTCATTTCGCTCTCAACTTTTTAAGGACCCAAAAGTTATTAGAGAGGTTTTTGGAGGACACAATCAATTTTGTTACAAATTATTTTGTTTAGAGCACATGCATATTAAGTTCTTAAAAAAGCTTATGAACGTAAGGAAATCTCTTCACCTACCTGATTGAGGGCTCAGACGGATCCTTCACAAGGGCTCCCAAACTGACAGATATATGAAGACTGCCCTCTAAAAGGTCTCCGAACTCGGATAACACTAGCCTTAGGCACTGGAACTGCTCCAATGTTCTGAGGATCCTTTACGTCGTACATTATTAATTAAGATAGCTATAAATACATGTCATTGTATATATCTTGTTTATATCTTGTTCGGATCTCCAGAGTGGGAATGCATTAACAGTGAGCTAACTGTGTCACCACGGCTTGTAATTCAAATTGTAGAATTGGATATTTACAATTTAGCACCTACACGCTTAATAGGTTCTTTGATTTTCACGATTATTACACATTTTGAAATGAAACTATTTTAACCGGATTAATCGCGTATAATTTTGGTATTCGAAAATACATTTTAGAACCCGATGTTTCGAACACTTTACAGTAGTCCGTGGTCACAGGAAAACTGAGGTAGCATTTGTCTGTCATTTGATACAATTTTTATCTTAAACTACCGCCAACGCTACACGCTTTTTCCTACATAGTAAAATAGTCAGAGAGAACCTAGTATCACGACACTCAGTTCTCCACTTTCCGCCCAACATCAAGATATTGCGTGTTGATAGGTGGAGCTGAACTCCGTCCATTGTCTTGCCGGAGCGGTGCAATAAAAATAATTTAAATATTATTTCTCCTAGGGGGGTTCAAACCCACAACCAACCGTGTTTAGAGTCAGATGCTGTACCACTGAGCCACGACAGCAACTTAGGATTAGGATGTCCAATTCATAAAAACTTTATTTCGTAAAAAAAACGACAAGGTTTTCTTTAACAAAAGTAATTACTGTAAAACCCCAAATATCATTGCTAATATATGCGTTATATAAGTCCGTAGAACAATACGAGTGAAACTAATTTACCACGTACAGTGTTAAATTGTAGATTCGGCGAAACTGTCTAGAATTTTACTCACATGTCATACTTTCGAACATGATTTAATGTCTTAAGTAAAGACTAGATTTTTTATATAAATAGCTTGAAATATCAACATTTTGAATATAAATATATTGCTCGAAAACAGTTGAACAAGACACAGCGCGGCATCGAAGTCCGGCACACTCATCTCAAATCTGGCGGAAAGTGTGTTTTGGCAGGTTCTTTCTGACTACTCTGATATGCGGCAATAATCGTGACGTTGAAAGAAAGAAAGAAAATATATTGCCTTACAGCACTGACTTAGTATAAAGTCACTATGTTCTTCCGATATACATATTGTTATATTCAGATTTAATTATTTATATACAATTGGATACCGATGGCCGTTGGGGCAGGAAGGTTCTTGAGTGGGACCGACGATCTAGTCAAGTTCGCCGGATGCGGGAAGATACGGGATCGTCGTGGAGATCCTTGAAGGAGGCCTATGTCAAGCAGATATACTCGCAGATATGCATACACACATATATACATATGTGTGCAAATAAATATAAACAAACATAGTATAAAATCAATTACTTATTTATATAAATTGTGCTTAGAGTTCATCCGGCACAGCGGGACAGCGTCTAAATGTTAGCACGATTCGGGGGAATGATTATAATATATAGTTTTCAATTCTCCGCTCTGGCAAGACAAGCGTGGTGTAGAGTTTAAATTTGGACGGAAAGTAGAAAACGGAGTGTTTACATACAAGGCGCTCTCTGCCTATTTAAGTTTTAAAAACTATGTAAGTAAATAAATTAACAATTCCTTTGTTGATTTTGCACACGTCATTTACAACGTATTAGTAAAAACTTTTAATACTAAAAGCTTTTTTGTATCAGATTAAGCATAATAAATTCCTGTAAGCTTTCACAGTTGTATTTATTTGATTATGCAGCAGGTTTCAAACTAAATTCACTGATGTAGGATGTATAAAAAGAAAATTGTTTGTTACATGTACACCTTTGCATGCATTGTATTTATATACAAAAATGTAGATACTTATTGTTTAAAAACAAATATATTTAGAAGCCTTCGTGGCTTAGTGGGGATACCGTCTGTTAAATGTGAATCGTTGTGAGTTCGATTTTCTCTCCGAGGAATTATTATATTTAAACAATTTTCATTTTCCTGATCTAGTAAAACAAGACGCGGTGTTGAGCTCCGTTAACTCAATCCACTAATTCAAGATTTCAGATTTAAAGAACGGAGTGTCTTGACACTAGGTTTTGCGTGTTCTAGTTTACTCACTCTGTTTGATACTTCCTGCCTATTAAAAGACGGTTGATATCAGAAATCATACACCATACTTTGTTTTTCCAAAGTGGCAAACTGAAATAAGTTTCCAATAAAAATCGACAAATATTCTCCAAGTACTTCGATATAACTGCAAATATATCACAGTTAAAGGTGCTCGTATATCATCATTTTCATCTACGTTTATTAAAAAAAAAACTTCATTCTTAACTAAAATTCTGCATAATGATGACAGTAACTGTCTCAATGATTGAGCATCGTTAAAAGCATTCATTAAAACGAAAAATGAAACGAAAAGAGAAACCCATTGAACAATACTTTGTGAATGGCAACCGTGCGTATACCATATATTGTATTCAGAAATGAGATAGACAATAAGTTATTATGTGTTGAGGTTTTTATCTCAAGGGACATATATAACTTGTTTTTTAGAGAGAAACTAATTTCATTTCACTCCATCTTGTCCTTTTTTACTATATATAGAGGCAATTGGTGTGTTCTTTTATATTTCTGGAACTACATCAGTCTTTTATTCATTAATTAACTTTAATTACTTAAGACAATCTTGCTTTAAAATTTGCAAATTTATAAGAATCAGATGACATTAGAATATTTCGTTTTGTCTTGACCAAATGTAGTATCATGTACCGCCACCCAGTACACAATGTGATATGAAAAAAAGCACAGAATGGCCACAAAATTTTGAAAATTCGAAAATATTTTTAACCGGATTAATCGCGTATATTATCAGTATTCGAAAAAAACATTACACAAAAAAACCCGACGTTTCGAATACTTTACAATAGTCGTTATCCAGTTCAAAATAGTTTCATTTTAAAATAAAAATAATAAAAATCACCTAAAAACCAAAGGTCTTATTACATTTAGGCATATTATTGTAATTTCTACAATTAATTTAACTTTCAAAGTTAATATCAAGCATAGATTACAACCGTTTCAGTAAGTTAATCCCAATGCAGCAAGCGACCAACATTTAATGCGTCTATTTAAACCAACTAGAACTTATATACAGAAGGCCCTCTAAGAGACAGGATGGAGCGTTTAAAAAAAAAAATATATATATATATATATATATATATATATATGTTTCCATATGATCTTTTATTGATTGTTTATATTCTAGTAATTTTAATTATTATTAAGTTATTATAATTAATATCATGTATTTTAACATTTTTAAAGTGTAATTCAAACACGAATTTAAAAAACATTTTTTTTTTTAGAAAACATAAAAAAAAATTTCAACGCTAAACGCCGTGGCTTGGTGGTCAATACGCTTGCACGGTTTCCAAGAGGCGCCGGTTCCAATACATCATGTATAATTTTCAATTAAAACGATTGATATGAGGGTAATAATATATTTTTATATGAATTTTAATAAAGTTTCATAATAGTAATATAGGATAGCATATATATATATATATATATATATATCTTATTTTTCCGGTTCACGCTTTCCGTCCATTGACGAAACTCAACGCAGCGCTTTGTCTTGTCACTAAAGCGGATTAATGGAAATAATTTAAATAGAATTGTACTTTGTGTAAAACACGAAAACTTCCTATCATACTGAACAGTTTTTACCAATACAGCACTTACTTATGTATTATAGTTTAGCTGGTCAATTACTATTTTCATAAAATTTTCTAGATCTTTATTTTTTATAATGTGTCAATGGAAATTGTTCACAAACATTTTTTGTATTTAATAAAGTTATATTATAAAGTTATATTATATTATATATTTTAACATTTTTTAAAGTGTTATTCGCACACTAAGGAAATTGAAAAAGACATATTTAGAAAATGTATAAAAAACCGTTCAACCGTTAAAACCTTGAACGGTTTTCAAGAGGCGCGGGTTCAAATCCCGCTGCGTTCAAATTTTTATCCGTTTTCTAAATATGTCTTTTTTGTTTAATAAGGTTTTAAGAAGTCTATCTCTAGCAAATTGCACCAAAGCCCTAACGGGGAGACCAGTCATTAACTGCGTTACGGGATGGGTAAGAATATTTTTTCTTGTTGCACTACTACCACTAAGCGAGTGTCGGAACCGGTGTTTTCTTTCAAAAAAGTTAATAGCCTATTTCAAACGACGTTTAATCTTTTTATTTTACTTTTATGATCAGTTGTGAATTTTGAAATTTTTCTTGGCATAATGATTAACTTGTAAATTGATAATTAAATATATTATAATATTAAATTGAAAAACCTATTTTTGGAAAACGTATAAAAAAAATTTACACGTTTTCTAAAAATATGATATCCTAAGTGTGTGAATAAAACTTTTAAAAATAAAAAAAATTATATATATATAGCATTCTCTAAGCCAAACCATTGCTCTTAGAATACAAGATAACATCTCTACAGCGATGTTAACAACAACACATTCAGATATTAAATGTCGAAGAAAAGCCTAACTGAATTGAAAATTTATGTATATTAATAATAATATAACAGTATTTGTATATATATATATATATATGTATTATACTTCCATATGTATACATCTATAAGGATCTACTGAGAGAAAATTTTCGGTATTTTGGTATTTGGGTTGTCCTTTCAGAGAAAATGGAAAATATCTTAAATAGTTCTAGCTATCGATCTAATATCAAAGATAATTATGAAGGGCAATTGGTAGGCTGTACATTTATGAGTTGGTATATAGACAATGTTATTAGATCAATCGTATATCGTGATAGATAATGGTGAAATAAAAGTATTAAAAAAAAATTTAAAAATGTTTTAACTGTCAAATAAGCTTTAAATAGTCAACTTTAACTTTACTAAATAACGGTTCAGAGAAAATCCGGTTTCGAAGAGGCGCGGCTTCAAATCCCGGTATGTTCAAAATTTTATGCGTTTACCTTAAAAGATTTTCATTTCAATTTTCAAATGTGAGAATAATATTTAATAATGTTAAAATAATAAACACTATACTTGCAAAAACATGGGTTTGTGAATTAATTAATATTCAAACATTAGATGCGATATTAGCACTTAGTTTTGAATTTAACTATTATTTGATTCATCATTTCATTATGACATTGAGAGCTAATTACTGAATCATATTTAAATCATAATAGACATCACACGGGAATTGAACCCACTAATGTAATTAATGATTACATACTCGTACAACAATAGCTTTAAATGCTTAATACAATTTATTAACTAGTTATATTATAATTATTTTCTCATACAAATTTAATTTTAAAAATAATTGAAGTACCCTTGAAGTAAACTACAATTTTAATGCATATTTGCATATTATAAGTTACATGTTTCTTAATAAAATCTAAACTTTATAAGAGACCGAGCTCTTACCGTAAGAAGCTTGCGTATTTTCCGTATATTTAAATTTCTATTCAATTCAGATATATAAGTTGGAGTGGTTATTAAAAGTTTATGGGTATGAAATGTACATAAATTTGACGTACAGGTCATACAGTATTTTTTATTCTTTTGAATTCAATATCAAAATAACATGTTTATTTTCAAAACGCCATTGTGGCGTAGTGGCACTCCGTCTGTGTGTGAACACGATTGGTTTTGAATTTGATTCCCACTTGAGGGAATTATTAAATTTAAATTATTGACGTGTCTTCGAGGTGTCTAAGACAAAGCGCGGCGTTGTAGTCCGCCAATCAACACACAATAACTCGAATTTGAATGGAAAATCCAAAGTTAAATTATCTCTATATAGGAAAAGCGAAAAGCTGAAAAAAGAAATTCTTTTTATATACAATATATTATATTATATAAAACACTAATTAAGAGATATTAAAATAAATCTTAATTATTTCATACGCCCATAACTTCCTCAGCTTCGCTTAACTTACGTAAATGTCAATATTAAATACTTGTAACTTGAATCGACTTGGAACTCGATTAAGACTTTAAATTAATATGAAAATAAACTTAGGAGAAATTCATAGGTAGTAATTTAAATATTTTATATTAATAATTAATAATTGGTAATGATTTCATGTCATGACACGAGAAAATTTAATGTCATGACAGACACTTCGTTTCCGGCTTCCGTAATTGGCGAAACTCAACGCCGCACTTTAGACACGGCCTTCCTACCAGAGCAGATTTATATAAATATTTTAAATAAAATATTCTTATGTATGGGGTTTGAACCCACAACATCGTTTACCGTCAGATGCTGTCAATTGTCCAATTTCATAATTATTTCACTAAACTAAAAACTAAAAAACTAAACTAAAAATAAAACTAAAAACTAAAGATACAATGGCTCTATTATGAGTAAAAGTATTACGATTATTGAAATTAGTATTATTTCATGTATTTCATTGAAGAAAATTAAATATTTTGTAAATTGAATCCCATATATATTAATAGTATTGTTCATAGAAAACGTATTTGAAAATATTTCCGAACTAATATACAAAATATACAAAAATTGCTTCCACTTCGCGCTTTTACTTACACAGTAGCCCCCTACTGTGAAAACACCTAGTGTCAAGACACAGAGACAGACCTTGAGTGTTGAGCTTTAATGTATAGGTATATTATCTGTTGTAAATATGTATTTTGTTATAGGTGAAGGTGTCCAAATTGTTACTGGATCTCTTTTAACAAGCAATCGATCGTAGTTTGACTTTATCACTTTTTTCCGATCAATCTCCTCCGTTAGTTTTCCATTCAACGTGAGATCGGTGAAGTGACTTGTGTTTTCTTGGCAAGCTCGAAGCGCCATAATTAAAGGACTGAACTTAACTTGAGTGTTGGAAGCGGATCTCAACAGCTTTGTTTTGTCACAAGAGAAACGAATATAAAATCTTTCCCCCGAATGGGAATCGAACCCACCACCATAATTCATATGTTGTTACAATGTGCCAAGATGATTTCGAAAAAAAAATTATTAAGTATATATTTTAAATACAATCAAACAACACTAAAAAAAGGTAATGACATTATATTTGAAAAAAAAACATTTAAATTTTTTGTATAATATTATATATACAATAGGACAATGAATAATACCATAGAAATTAATGAAACATTATACAATACATACATACATACTAAAGTAGTGGCTATCGTGACGCAGTCTGTCACTGTAAACGCGAGCGGTCGTGGATTCGGTTCCCACTCGGTAAAATGATTGTATTTTAAATATTTTTTTATGTCTGGTACCTTAGACAAAGTTACTATTTATAATACTAGTAACTAACTAATTATTAATAATACTATACTAACTATAAATAACACTATATATATATATATATATATATATATATTACCAGTCGTAAACGAAAATACATAGATACAGACGACAGAAATATATAAAAGAACATGCAAAAGTAGTCTGCCAAGCTAAAACCTCTAACACGATTATACCTCTGTCCGCATATATCATGGTATTGCTTTGGCCAATTTCGTAAAATCTGGTAAATCTCAAGAGCCAAAAGAACCAATGTGGTAAATTGTTTTCGTCTGACGGTCATCGTGATTTATACATATTTCCAATTAGCTACCCAAGTGCTTTTACATAACACTCTTGCCATTTTCTACACTTTCAGTGTGACAATTTTTTAGCGTATTCGATACGATTTGTTAGAAACGATTATATTAATTAATTTATTTATGGAAACTGGTATTCTTGGATTATGGTATCTTCCAAGAAAATAATATGGTTTTTGCTGATTTTTGTCTATTTAAACTTGTAGAATTAGTAAAAAGCTATTCAGAGAACCTAATGCATATTGACACTGTCTCTGCTTTTCGAATTCCAGACTGCACTGCGACTGCGTTAAGTGACGTAACTTAACGCGGCGCTGTATCTTACCAATACAGTAATGGAAATAATTTAAATGTACTCATACGACTGAGTGGGGATCGAACCCGCTTTGCATTGACACTCCATCCATGAACTCGAATTACAAAATTAGTAACAAAGAATAAAAAATGAAGTATTTGTGTTTCACATATGCAGAATACGCAGAAAAATATGAACGGATGTGATTAAGTTAGTAGTAAGTTCAAATCTGAAATGCAAAAATTAAATATACAATAAATAATTAATATGAATAAAGTAATGAAATCAAATGTAAAAAACTTTCGTAAAAATAAACTTTTTCCGATTTATTTTTAGCAAGCTCTTTCATTTTTGTATTAAAATTTAGCAGTCCCCCATCTCGGGTGTTCCGCCATGTTAGGTTTTGAAACGTCACCCAGCTACCCATGCGTTGTCATCAGTATACAAAATTTCAGCTCAATTGGTTTAATTCCAGCTCAATTTAATTTTGGTGCATATATCCCTAAGGGATATATGCACCAAAATTAAATTGCATGATTTCAGTCGAACAAACATACATACATTGCAAGTTAATAAAAAACATCAGCTATTCAAAAAATAAGTTTAAGTTTATATATATATAAAACCTTCTCAATAATAAATTTCTTTGAAAAATCTGATCGTTAAGTAAAAAGAATTTCCTTTTATCCATAGTGTGGTCATTTCTTACAACGTATGTGATTTTTGATTGTAAAGGAAATGCACTAAAACTTCTATGTTTTGGAAGGTTCGGAAATGTAAATTGGATTAAAACTTAGTTTACTGGTTAAGTTTAGTGGAATATACCAAACTATTTATATAACTTACGAAATTCGACAACTTATTGCTTTTTTAATTTTTCGCATAGTATGTTAGGCATAGAGAACCAAGCATCAGGACAAATTATTCTTGCACTTTACGTCTAAAGTCAAAGTTTGTCAAAAGTCAACCTGAAAGGTAAAATCGAAACAACTATATAAATCGAAATATTCATATAATCGAATAACTTAATATAATTGATATTAATCAGTAGTAATCATAATAAAATACTATACTGATGGAAATTAGTTTAATACAAGCAACCCGCTCGCGGCTTCGCCTGCGTAAAGTACATGACTAAACTATTTAATATTTTTACCTGCCCACGTTTTCACTTAAATCACAAACATTGCTTAAATTAATAATTTAAATGGTTGTAACTTTTTTATTTAGCAACCTATTAAATTGAAATAAACACTAAATGTTAAAGGTAGCTTACCGCAATACAATAAAAGTAAATTAAGTAAAAGTATAAATTGAAATCAGTTAAGTCGTGAGAGATTAGTGTGCACAAATAAACCAGACAAACAGAAAAGAAAACTAACACCCTTAAGGCGGTGGTCCGCAATAGGCGTCTATCGAGGCTTCGTAGTAGCATGCGCAAGCGTTCCAGCGATGTCTCACGATGGTTTACTGATGAGTCCCGTTTCCCAGCGACAAAAAAATAATAAATGTACAGACAGCAATTACTTACATTTTTATTATATTTTAAGATATACAGTGTAAATAAAATGCATTGAAAATTATTTTCAAGTTTTGTTACATAACACACCCCGTAATTGAGAAAGATCGTCAAAAATATAAAATCAAAATAAGTTATTCAATAAAGGACTTATTTGTGATTTACATCTAGGCGGCGCAGTAGGGTCGTAGGCATCAGTACAAAAGAGATGTGGCTTCAAATCTTATTTTGTGGAATACTTTTATTTATACATGCATAGGTACCTCAGCCACTAACACGTTAAATTATGTTTTTTCAGGTTCACTTTTTATATCGCATGGCGAGGTACCCAGAGACAACCTAGTTTCAAGGCACTCCGGCCCGATTTCCAAGCACTACGCGTTGAGTGCCGGTAATCAATCCTGCACTTTTTATTACTAGTCTGGGGAAATGAAAATTATTTAAAATTAAACGTCCCCAGAGTGGGGATCGAGCCCACAACCATTGCCTTTACAGCCAGAAGAGCACAAGATTATCTTTGTTCCACAAAATGCCAAAAATATTCAAAGATTTGTATTAAAAGCTTAAACTTTAAAGTTCATACTAAAATATTACCTACCATCAAAACGGATTTATGGATGGGATTCGTTTGTTTCGAAGGCTGAAAGACAAACGATAAACTTGTAACTCATTTTCAGAAAACATATGAAATACTTACTCCGAACATAATACGACATTATTGTTAAAGTAATATAAATTTATAAACTTTATATAAATTTATATAATTTTTTAATAATACACAATAATAGTATATGTGTAGTACAATGATAGACGTTATTAAATAATTTACTCTATACAATTCATAGTTAAAAAATCATTTTTAGAAAAACGTATAAAAATTTGAAAGTAGCGAGCCTTGAATCCGCACCTCTTGGAAACCGTCTGAACAGTGACCACTTAAGCCATACGCTCCATATCCAGCAGTCCAAATTCTTATACGCTTGTTACAATTTATTTTTGGTGTCAGCTAATATGTCCGTAGAGAGGTTTTTAGAAATTTTTGCTACCCAAAGATTGTTTCTAACAAACAATGATTTCATGATAAGAGAGAACGCAATTCAGAAAATGACATATTCATTTTAAAAAAATTTCTAATACCGTAAGTGTATAAAATTTTAAAGAAACTTAATTTCTAAAGAAAGATAGAAGCATAGTGATTCGTCACTATACAATCTCCATCTCTACAAGATCCAGCAAATACAATAAATGAACAGTTAATTCTCATAATTTTACTATCAACAGAACTGATGAAGATCAAACAAACATGGTAAATATTTTCTTATATATTTTCAACAACATGTAAGAAAATATTTACTTTTAAAGATAAATCATTCAAACAATATATTTTCCTCGCTTTTACATACAGCAACTGTAGCAGTAAGGACAATTACAATTTATGAAGACAAACGCGATGGTTATGGGTTCGATTCCAAATCAAAGGAATGAATATATTTAATTATTTTCATTTACTCGCTGTGGTTAGACAATGCGCGGTGTGGAGTTCCGCTGTTCAACAAGCAATATATTGAATTCGGGCGTAAAGTGGGAGATTGAGTGTTATCATGCGAAAGGAGTATGAAATTTGGCATAGCTCAAGTTTGTAAGGACATGAAATGCAGAAATCATTGTTTTCTATAGTAATATAACGAAAAGACTTTAAAATCAAAAAATAAATATTGCTCATAGTTCCATGTGATTGACAATACAAGTTAATATAAAGTGACATGCACGTTGCTAAGGCAACTCGTTATTTACGCAACGGGAGAAGTAGTACTTGTAAGCTTACATCTAGATTTCAGATGTACATACATACATACGCTTTTTTTAGACAGTTAATTTCAAATGTACCTGATTGAAAGATTTATTTCGTAGGTAATAATGACTTAAATATAACTATACATCGTACGGTAACCAAACACTTTGTTTGTGTGTGTGTGCATGTGTGTGTATTTGTGTTTTTTCTGTATGTGTTGTGTGTATGTATGTATCCATGTGTGTTGTTAGCTTAAACTTTTATTAGTTTTCTAAATATGTATTTTTGAATTTTCTAAGTGTGCGATTAACACGTTAATTAAAAAAACGTAAAAAAATATTGATTGTTCGTAGAATAATCTTGTAGTTGTTAATCTTGTAATCTTGTAAGTCATAGAATAATGGGTAGCAGAAGTTTGTAAAAATCTCTCTACAGAGATGTTAACAACTAATATAACTAATATAATTGTAATAAGCGTATAAGAATTTCGACTCAGCTGGATGTAGAACGCATGGCTTAGCGGTCAGAGCGCTCGAACGGTTTTCAACAGGCTTGGGTTCAAATCTCGCTGCGCTCAAATTTTTAAACGTTTTCTAAATATGTCATTTTCACTTTTGAATTTGATTAGTGGTCACAACATTTTTGTATATATTTACATTTTCACAAGGACGACAAATTTCAAATATTTTCTTAACAAAAAAGGTATTGTTTGACATACATCCACAATATTATAATATAAAATGTTTTATCATTGTTGTTTTGCAAGTTTCAAAAGGCACACATATATCAAAAGATAAGCCCAAATTTAATATCTAACACTCCATAACGTCCGAACGCCTATTGTATATGATATTCAATAAAAACAAAAAAAAGAGAAATAATGGTGCATAAATTTGGAATAAAGTGGAGATTTTATTTCTATCATTTAAAATTTTAAGCCGGAGGTTATAATATGTCGATTAATCATCTTGTCACAATCGCGGTTTAGATCCCCAACATTCACTTCCCAAAAGGTTTGGAACAAAAAGAATGAACAAAAATAATTGTTCTACGATTTAACAAAAAATCATATTATATTGTATTTTTTGTTAGACAATTACGGGTAACGGTTGCTTATACGAGCATTGTTTGTTCTCGAAAATGAAATGATTTACTTTTTCGTTAATTAAAGAACATCTATTTATTTTACGTTTTTTGAATTTTAAAGTAAAGTGTTTTATTAGTATTAATATATTATAGCAGAGGCCATTGTGGTATAGTGACTGGAGACCGACTTGGTTGTGGGTTCTATTCCCACTTAGTTGAAACATTGTATTTAACTTTGATTTCTCCGCTTTCGTAAGACAAAGCACAGTATTGAGTTCCGCGACTCAAAACGTACATTTTAAATTTAGGCAGAGAGTGAAAAATGGAGTGTTTGGACACTAGCTTATCTCTCCCTGACCTGCTATGCTCGAAAAAGCGTGAAGCTGAAGCTCTTCGAATCTGTCCGCCGCAATAGTTAATTAAGCTATACGTGTTACTGTGTTGAGTCGAAATTCGAAACGACAGTAGTTGTAATAACAACTTTGGTCGTTAATAATTCTTTAGAAGATGTTGCCCTTTATTTTATATATTTTGCATCGCGTTAAATAGAGATTTGAAGATTAAACGTTTAAATGAACCGATTGAGATTATAAAATATATACAAATATCATTAATATTTTCAACCATCGTTCATAATTTGGAAAGGTAGCAGAGAAAGCTTAGAGGTATTTAAAAAATATATTGTAAATAAATAATTTATTTGTTAGGATATTTTTTATATATATTTATATTAAATTTTGTTTAAATTAAATATAAATGATGAATGTCATAAATAAAGATTAAAGCAAGTAAATTGTTTGTGACTGATAAAACAAAAGTATAGTATATATATACTAGATTGGATAGAGTGATTTCAGATTATTACAGCAAAGGAAGTGCCAACAACAAATATAAATTGTAATAAGCGTATAAAAATTTCGACGTAGCCGGACGTAAAACGTATGGCTTAGCGGTTATTGAGCGCTCGGGCAGTTCCCAAGTGGCGCGGGTTCGAATCCCGCTGCGTTCAAATTTTTATACGATTTTTTACAACAAAGGATTTAAAGTGTGGGTGTATACTTTGCTTATAAAGTGACTATATTTTAAACCGCCTGTCGCCGTCCAATAACGGACATAAGCCTCCCTCATAAAGCGCCAACCATACGGTCCTGAGCAGCCTGCATCAATCCGCTGCCAGTCACCTTCCTTAAATCGTCTATCCATCGTGCTGCAGGGCGTCCTACACTACGCTTACTGAGAATTTAATTCATAGTTAGTAGATGTCCACTAAGAACAGGATCAGATTAATATGGAGGACTATGATAGCTCTTCATTTTATTGCAACAAACTTGAAATTCAGCAAAATAATGGCGGTGCTAATTACAACGCGCACAAAGTCAGGGGCAAAAGCTACATTACTAATATAAATATTCAAAAGTATACTAAACTCACATACATCGCGTTTAATAACACCAATTTCACTTTATCGTAACAAAGCTGGCCGTATAATTTTTATTATTTATATTCAAGCGATATATATCAGAGATAAGACCTCAGTGAATTAATTAATAAAGTTCTAACAATGGTTATAACGCCCACAGCGTTACTGAACAATAGGACGAATGCAGTGTTATGAAATAATACGACACATATGCTTTGCGTTCACGTACGTACTTATATATTTTATTTAAAAGCATATTATATATTACACTTTAAAGTGTTAATCAAACACTTAGGAAATTGAAAAGCGTATTTAGAAAACGTATAAAAATTTGAACGCAGCGGGAATCGAACAAGCGCTTTTTGGAAACCGTCCAAGCGCTCTCGCCGCTAAGCCATGCGTTCGTCTACGGGTGTGGCTGCGTCGAAATTCTTATATTACTAATTATTTTTACAAATTTTTCTACAAATTTCTGCTACTCAAGATTATTCTACGAAAAATCTTTTAGCAAGAGAATGCTATATATTAAATATTTTTTACATTTTAAAGAGTTAACCACATAATTAGGAAAATGAAAAGTATATTTAGAAAAGGTATAAAAATTTTAACGCAGCGCGATTCGAACTTGCGCCTCTTAGAAACCGTCCAAGCGCTTTGACCGCTTACATCTAGCCCAATTTTGAAATAAACTTATTTTAACCGAATTAATCGCGTATATTATTAATTGTTACTCAAAAATATATTTTAGAAAAACCCGACGTTTCGAACACTTCACAATAGTCCGTAGTCCCAGGTAGGTAGGAACGTATGTGTCGAGGGAGGCAGTGAGGTATACACGTTTAATCCGGTTTAAATAGTTTCATTTTTAAATGAGTAAAAATTGTGAAAACTAAAGCTCTTAAACCCAATTAGTTCAATATTTATTCAAATTTATTCCTTTTTTTTTTTTAAGTTTTTCATACTAATATATATATATGATGAATATATGTATGTATGTCAAGACACTAAGTATTCCGGCATCTGCTCCTTTAACTGTAACAGAACATCTCTATTATATTATTTTTTGCGTTCAAACTTTTATACGTTTTCTAAAATTGTTTTTCAATTTCCTAAGTTTCTGAATAACGCTTGAAAAATGTAAAAAATACTTCTCTATTATGTTCTTCTGTGTTGTTTAATACACTAAACAGAACTTAACTACAATAAAAAATACAGAATAAATGAACTTCTATGGAACATAAGCTTTCATTTCCAATTTTTGATTACTACAATGGATATAAAACGTATTTTACGTACGTGAAAAAAAACAGATTTTTTTTTTTAAATTGGACTAACTTTTTAAACTCCATATAATTTATTAAAAAAATCATAAATTATACTTACTCGGTAACAATAGACGTCTTAGCGGCGCAGTGGAGCATTGTCTGACACGATCGTGAGTTCAATCCGGACTAACATTTTTTGATGAACTAATTTGTACCTTTTTCTAAATAAACCAAACGGGAAACGGAGTTTCCCGTCACTATGTTAATTTATTCCAATTTAAATATGAAAGATACTTTGATATGAGAAAAACAAGAAACAGTTTCTCCGTTCCTAAGTTAGGGTATAACACTATATTTTTATTAACTCCAATATAAAGGGATATTACAGGAAGGTTGTTACACAAATTAAGTCTTCATAAAGTTCTTACACGGCCTTTCCGTAATTATATTTTACGGGCGAAGGGTTAAGGGCGAGTTACTGTATAATGCAACGCGGACCCTTTTTATTTATTTGTAGAACGAAATTGGACGCAAATTGCCAAAGTAATTGCTATTAGTTAGTTTGATGGTAAATTCATAAAAAGCTCTGCGGTGCAGTTGAGATATTTTTATTGAGCTTCTCGCTTTTTCCCGCATAGCTGGTCAGAGCGAAACTAGTCAACATTCCATTCTCCACTTTCAGCCCGAAATCGAGATATTGCGTGTTGGCGGACCACAACGCCGTGCTTTGTCTTGTTCTAGAGTGGAGAAATCAAAACAATTCATTTATGATCATACTTCTGAGTGGGAATCGTATGTCTTGAAATGAAACTATTTTAACCGAATGAATCGTGTAAAGTGTTCGAAGCGTCGGGTTCTAAAATGTATATTCGAATACCAAAATTATACACGATTAATCCGGTTAAAATAGTTTCATTTCAAAATGTGTAATAATCGTGAAAATCAAAGAACTAATTAATCGTATGTCTGTGTGTACGAATAATGGTTACATTCCTGATGTCAGTCAGTACAGTCCTGTTGATATAAATGTTTAGGTTGAGAAATATCTGCACGTATATAGGTAGATATGGATCCTATTGAAATTGAGTAAATTTTAGCATTTATGGCAATATGAATATGTTGAAGTCTGATTAGTTTTGGGATGCATTATACGAAAATACAGAATATATATTATGAACATAAATATAAGCAAATCCTGTAAAATTAAGTCCAAAAAATCCATTAGGAGAAAAATATTACTAAAAATTAAAGAATGTATTTTTTCACTTCTTATTGAACGGAACGTTTTAATAATAGATTTTCTCTCATTAGCCTGCTTTACGGTAAAAGGAGTGATGCTACTTTCTTCAATTTCGTATCATAACTTAACTAAACGAATATACTTTTAAAAAAGGAAATATAAAAAGCAAAATGTGGCTGAAAGAATTTCCAAAACCCGATGTTTGCAGTTTAAAATAGTTTATACCTTAACATTGTGCATCCCAGTCTTCATAAATACAATCAATACTGATATAAGCTTGATTCGAAACAGCCGCTATCGTAAAGCTCACTTACAAAGAATAAAGAATGTTTTTACAGGCTGTCTTTGTTACTTTTCAATATCATTCATATTTAGGTACATTAAGAAAGCTTAAATAAATAGTAGCCTATTTGGGAGGCCATCAGGAGAATGACAAAGTCAGACTGCTATCGGGATATTTCGCGATCCCGATTTTGGGTGGAATATGGAGAACGGAGTGTTTTGACACTAGGTTCTCCCTTACTACTCTCTGCTATGCGGGAATATATATATATATATATATATATATATATATATATATATGAAATTTTATATAGAGATTCTGAAGGATCTTCCGTCCGTTTAGCAATTTCATTGGGAATGAATGAATGAATGATCAAACTTCATGGCTAAGCCGTGAGAATATTTATTGATACCACTGAGACTCGATGTAAAATAGTTTTTAGCTCTATTATAATTGTTTAAAATGGTTATAGTGTAAAAATGTACCTGGTCTAGGTAGACGAAAGTGTGACTAAAAGTAGAAAGTTTGAGTCTATCACCCGACGCAATCTCTGTTTGAATGATAAAGCATACGTTCAAGAGAACATAAATGACCGAAATTTTGGTCATTTATAGATATAATGAAACAAAAATTTTCTAGACGAGTAAAAGTAAAGTGTTATATACGATTCACATTGAAATATACAATAATGGTACATATGTTTTTAGCAAATTTAAACAAATCCTTATTATATGGCAAATATAAACATTTTCTAGAGTCAAATATGAGTCAAATATACACCTAATATGTACCGCACCATAACTGTAATAAAATTTATTTTCGATATTTTTATTAAGTACCATATATTCGTTACAGGATGTCAATAGAAATGATGAGAAAATATTTTTAACGTGTTCTTTTTAGCTCATTTCCTTGTATAACATAAAAATGAAGTAGTTATAATTTTTGTCCCTAAAAAACATTGCATTTAAATAAAAAAAATATATATATTAATTTTACCACAAATGAATACAAGATCATAAAACGACTCGTCTATCAGACAACACAGGAAGCCGTTATTACAAACATCAACGTTTTCTCCCCACGTTATTTCGGCGTCGTAAAGTTTTACAACACTATATATTAATACTATCTAATGAATTAAGTAAAATCTATACTATTTAAGTTAGAATATTACAATAAACATATATTTTTATAAGAAACTAAAAGCAAGACGCGACAATAATGTTTTTTGGATACGCTGTTCGTTCTGCCAATGACATCATTTTCATCAAAATTTTAAACAAATTAGACGACAACGAGGTTCTAAATGATTAAGATTTTCTTACATTAACAAAAAAAAGTTGTTTCACGCTTTATCCGCATAGCAGGGTAGTCAAAGAGAACTAGTGTCAAGACAATCCGTCCTCCACTTCCCCTCGAAATGGAGACATTGCGAGTTAAGTTTTGGTGGAAAGTAGGAAGTAGAGAACGGAGTGTATTGATAATAAGTTCTGCCTGACTATCCCGCTATGCGGGAAAAAACGAACACCTGGCAAATAGAGTACAACTTTTTTCCCCCTCACCGCTAAATGCAGAAGATTTGTAAAATAGAGTACAACTTTTTTCCCGTTCACAGCTAAATGCAGAAGATTGGTAAATTACAAAAATATTTTAATTAATTTCTTATTTACAAAGCCATCTGATGGTATTGAAGCTCAGCTAAGTAAATAATCAACGTGATGACTGCAAGTTCAAATGTAACTCTCGAATTTCGCAATTTTTATGCAACATATTTAAATTTTCCCTGATTAAGCAAAGTGCGGTATTGTGTTCCGCCAACCAACAAGACTTGTCTTTAAAATTGAATTGAAATAAAATACATTGAATCTCATACTAAGGTAAAACTCAACGCTTAACTCAAAGAAAAAACTCAAGGAATAATAATATGAAATAATGCGAAGTAATATGAGTTATAATATTACTTAATTTAAATATAGCACAAATAACAAATAACAACGGGCAATAGGGCCACTGTGGAGTCACACACTTTGGAAATTGTAAAACATATATTTACAAAACGTATAAAAATTTGAACGCAGCGAGATTTGAACCCGTGCCTCTTGAAAACCGTTCAAGCGCTCTGGCCGCTAAGCCATGCGTTCTACATCCAGCTACGTCTAAATTCTTATACGCTTATATTTGTTGTTAGCATTTCCGTAGAGAGATCTTTTCAAATTTCTGCTACCCAAAGATAATTCTACGACCAATACGTTTTGGCAAGAGAGAATGCTATTAATTAAATATTTCTAACATTTTTATAAAGTATTATTCACACATTGTTTTTTTTTACATTTTGTAAGTGTTAATCACACACTTAGGAAATTGAAAAGGCATATTTAGAACGTATAAAAAATTATATAAAATTAAATCCCGCTGCGCTCAAATTTATACACGAAATCCCGCTGCGTTCAAAGTTTTACAAATTTTAAATATGTCTTTTTTATTATTATTTACACACTTAGTAAATTGAAAAACATATATGTTTTTTTTTTATAAATGTGATTGGTTCTAGGTTCAATTTTTACTCGGATTTATTATATTCATAATATTTTCAATTTTCCGCTCTAGTAATACAAAGTGCGGCGTTTAGTTCCACAGCTCAAATACGTAACGCAAGCACGCAATGCAGGCGGTAAGTAAAGAACAAAGTATTGACACTAGATAGCTATAGTATAAAAAAACTGTATCATAAGTTTTTACAATATACACGTTGTAATTCTATTTAAATACAAACCAAACTTTATAAGGTTCGCTTATCTGTACTTTAGTCCATACATTTAAAATATGGGAAGCAGTTGACTCGCTCCGTTAATATCATTGTTTCTGTGCATTGTACGTATCCAAATTATTTCGAAATACTAAAATGTAAGAACTGAATTGTTGCAAAAGTTAAACATTTTGTATATCTAGGTTATAAGTAATAATAATAATATTAAAAACTCTTTATTATACATTCACAAATAGAAATAAAAACAGAAAATGAGCTAAATAAATAAAAACATGCAAAATGAAAAAAAATACATAATAATATAGAAAGTACAAGAATACTCGTATACATGTACAGTATCGCTAAAGTAGTGATTTCTTCCAGGTACCTTAAGGCATAAGAAATAGCAAATTAAGAATGTGATAGTGTGAAGAAACAACAAAATCAATATTATGATTATTATATTCTTTACTGTATTTATTAAAAAGTAAAGTAATAGCAATAAAATTTTATCGTCAACAAAGGTGGACTTCTCTCTAGAAGAAATCTCTTCCAGTCAACCTGTGAAAGTGTGAGTTTCAATTTTGCGGGTAAATTGCGTGGAAAATAGAAGAAATACAAAATTCCTGGAAAAATCCTTTTCTGTCTATGCTGCAACACTTTGGAACCAACTGCCCAAATCTATCCAGAAAAACCCATCCATAATTTCCTCTAAATACCACCTAAAAAGATTGTAAGCTGTAACAGCTACAAGCTGTAACAGTTGTCAATAATATCAGACAATGACTTAGTATTTAATCTTATATTTTGATATATATTTATCTGTTTATCATGTATATATTTAATTTATTATTACATATATATATATGTTTATATGTATGTTTACATATGTATATTTATAAGTACATCTGACGGCCCGTGAATATTTCGGAATTAGTAAGTGTTGGTCGGCTGATGGCATGATTGTTCTCCTGCTGCCAGATAAGTCGAAAATCAAGATATATATATATATATATGCATACATACAAACGTATATAAAATGTACATACAAAAAATACACATAATCACAAATGACTAAGACCTAAGAACTTAAAATGTAAGGTTGTAATGTAAAATATAATGTAAGTGCTTGTTTAAACGATAATTTTATGTTAGGTACCAGAGCGACGAAATGAATGTAATTTAAATATAATGATATTCCCAAGTGGTAATCGAAGCTACAACCATCGTGATTACAGTAGACATAGATTAGTAATATTTAACATTATATATGCGCCACATAATAACCTTTGACCTGCTCGCGGCTTCGCCTGCGTACACTACTTGACTAAACTATTTCGTTATCTCGCCCGCCCGCATTGTCACTTAAATCACAAACTTTGCTTAAATTTATAACTAAAATGGTTGTAACATTTTTGTTTTTGAACCGATTTAAATTAAATGAACACTTTATATTAATGAAAGCTTACCACAATACAATAGTCAAAACTGCATTCAATTCGGCTAAGCCGTTTATGAGATTAGCGTGGACTAACAAACAGATAAACAAACAGACAGAAAAGAGAATAAAAAAATATCATTTCAAGTTCTATTACATTGATAAATGCCCCTAATAATATTCTTCATATATCTTCCATGTACAGACAGTGATCAGTTACATTACTATTATATGTATAGATTGTTTAATAAATAATATTTTCAACTGTAAAAGTAAAATAAGTCCATTCTCTAATTAAATGCAAACACCATAAATCCAATGCTGGTCAATTTTCATTATATACTACGTTACTAGCTGGACAATACAATCACGCAATTTAGATGAAGCTACTCAACTGTACATGACATGTGAGGCGTATGTAAAATAGAGTCATTGCATAGCTGTAACGTGTTAGTGTAAGCTTAGGTATAGATTGGAAAATTTATATTGTTTTAAAATACCTATACCCATAGCCCATGGCAGCTTCACGCTTTTTCCCGCATAGCAGGAGCAGGATAGGTGGGCCACGTTTATTATGTTCTGAACTAAGCTTCAATATCCTCAGATGGTTGTATTAATGAGAAATTAAACCTCTACAAAAAAAAATTCTAAAATTTACTATGATACTCTATTTGCAGCTTCACGCTTTTTCCCGCATAGCAGGAGCAGGATAAGTGGGCCGTGAACCTAGTGTCACGTTGATTATGTTCTGAACTGAGCTTCAATATCCTCAGATGGTTGTATTAATGAGAAATTAAACCTCTACAAAAAAAAAATTCTAAAATTTACTATGATACTCTATTTGTCCCGTAAAGCACCGGTAGCACCGGTAGGTAGTCAGACCGAATCTAGTGTCAAGACACTCCGTTCTCCACTTTGACCTTAAAGCCGAAACATTTCATGTTGAGTGGCGGAACTCAACGCCACTTGTCTCTTCACCAGAGCGGCTAAATTAAAAAAATAATTATTGCCCCGAGTGGGAATCGATACCATAACCACCGGGTATACAGTCAAGCGCTGTGACACTGCGCCATGATCTCAAACCTAGCTTCTAGATATTTATTCATTTTACAATTATATGCAACTACTACATTTTCAAATTACTTTAGAGTAATAATTACACAAATTTAGGTGTTTTATATATTTTTACATTTTTCTAAGTGTTAATCGTACACTTAGGAAATTGAAATATAGTAATTTATAATTCTTTCTTGTATAATTTTTTTTTTTTTTTTTTTTTTTTTTTTTTTTTTTTTTTTTTTTTTTTTTTTTTTTTTTTTTTTTTTTTTTTTTTTTTTTTTTTTTTTTTTTTTTTTTTTTTTTTTTTTTTTTTTTTTTTTTTTTTTTTTTTTTTTTTTTTTTTTTTTTTTTTTTTTTTTTTTTTTTTTTTTTTTTTTTTTTTTTTTTTTTTTTTTTTTTTTTTTTTTTTTTTTTTTTTTTTTTTTTTTTTTTTTTTTTTTTTTTTTTTTTTTTTTTTTTTTTTTTTTTTTTTTTTTTTTTTTTTTTTTTTTTTTTTTTTTTTTTTTTTTTTTTTTTTTTTTTTTTTTTTTTTTTTTTTTTTTTTTTTTTTTTTTTTTTTTTTTTTTTTTTTTTTTTTTTTTTTTTTTTTTTTTTTTTTTACCTCTACAAAAAAAAAATTCTAAAATTTACTATGATACTCTATTTGTCCCGTAAAGCACCGGTAGCACCGGTAGGTAGTCAGACCGAATCTAGTGTCAAGACACTCCGTTCTCCACTTTGACCTTAAAGCCGAAACATTTCATGTTGAGTGGCGGAACTCAACGCCACTTGTCTCTTCACCAGAGCGGCTAAATTAAAAAAATAATTATTGCCCCGAGTGGGAATCGATACCATAACCACCGGGTATACAGTCAAGCGCTGTGACACTGCGCCATGATCTCAAACCTAGCTTCTAGATATTTATGCATTTTACAATTATATGCAACTACTACATTTTCAAATTACTTTAGAGTAATAATTACACAAATTTAGGTGTTTTATATATTTTTACATTTTTCTAAGTGTTAATCGTACACTTAGGAAATTGAAATATAGTAATTTATAATTCTTTCTTGTATAAGGTAACCAGTGTGAGTTAGTAATATTTTGTAAATATTATATTTTAATCTTTAAATGTTACTAAAATATTTAATGACTTAGAATCGTAAAACGAAAAGAGATTCTAACAATAAAACTCGCCTCACTCTGCTTTCCATTTATTATGAGACCTTGTATCTAGTGGGAGTCAAATCCACAATCATATTAAGTAATTAGCTACTTTTCCACTGCGCTACGTAGGCTTAATTTTATAATATAATATTAAATATTAAAATAAGACAATACCATCGCGGGGTTTGCGCACACAAAACTACAAAATCAATCTTCATGCAGTTCAGAACTAGGTCGAAGCATACCGATGCAGCTCCAGAATATATAACAGCTAGAAAGTATAACATTAAGCTTTCATATTAAATTATGAAAAAAAATGTGTCGACAGTTACTAGTTTCGTATGAAATGAAAAATCTGTGCTCAGAATAAGCAAAATACAGCATTATTAAAAAAAATTACGCTTTATGGTTTTACATTTAATACACTCCGTTCTCCGCTCTCTGCTTTAATTCAAGAAAGATTCAAGGAGATTCAATATCGCTGTGTCTTGTTCACCAGTACGGAAAAATAGAAAAAATTTAATCACCATTTCACCATGCGCCATGATTGCCTCATTATATATATTTTTATAATAAAAATAGTGATTCAAAATTATGCTTGAATTCACAGAAATGAAAATTTATAAAATCCACAATATAATTGTTATAATAATGTTTCATTTTAAAATATAAAATAACTTATTATATTCGAGATATCTTCAGATACTTCATATCTAGAAACTATACTTCTGTATAGGTTGTCCTAAGATGCGTTTGTCACCAGCTGTCCAGTTAGATTAATGAATAAGCTCGCAGACACCACGGAAAAAGCTCTCGCTTTTAAGCTCACTCGAGTGTGTGACTCGCACGGACTCGGATTACGCTACAAAATTGAATCGCGAATTTTGGAAAAATTGTGATATAACTGAAAAAATTTACCACTGAAACTGATTTTTTATAGAGCATTGGACTAATTCGAGATATACAAATTAAACTAATATTTTATTAATTATTGAAATTCTTCAGATAGAAAGAAAAGGAGGCTGACTAACCCACAGAAAGACTACCTACCTTACTAATAGTAAGTTACCTTCGCTTATGAACGTTTACACAGAGGGGTTTCTAAGGGTTTTCTTTACCTATTGCCTTGATGATGAAGGTGTCTGTAAGCTTAAAGCTTGCGAGCCTCCCAATCGTACCGCTCAGAGATAAACCACATGTATAAGATGTTGAATTCTCGAATTTTCTCATTCTTAACTAATTGTAAATTTTGATTAGATAATTTTATTAGGCTTATAGCACATGAAAATATAAGTTTATATGTATACATTATCGCCATCTAAATATCTTTGTAAAAGGTTATAGCTTGGGTTTAGTTCGTGGAAGGATGAAGAGATGGCGCTGTAGAATATATAGTTTTTAACTATTTTGGGTTACGAATCGGTGTTAAATGTTCTTTTGATGGTTATAGCAAATTTAATACGAAAACACAAATTATTATAAAAAAAATTGATGACTATACAAAATACAGTATATTATTATAAAGTATATTTAAAATAAAAATTATATATCCATTCGTGTATTAATTTTTAATTTGTCTAATAAGAAATAAAACATGGAAATAAATATTTCTAGTATGAAAATAATATTGAAACGAAAATATTTTACTTTTCTCACTCAGAATGACAGGACACTCCATTTGTTGCACAAATATGAGACATAAAGTATTCATCAATCAATCGTGAGCGAAAATCGAACCTGTAACGATCGTGCTTTTGCCAGACGCTATCAAACTGTGCCATAATGGTCTCCATATTAATAAATGTATAATTTTATAAGTTCTCTTATTTAATAAAATAACTTAAATATGGTAAAAATATGTTTAAATCATTATTAATTTTCTTATTTGTTTGTCTGTGCGTTTGTGCACATTAATCTAAGGAACGGCTAAACCGATTTAAAGGCAATTTGGAATATTATACTTTAGTAAACTTTCCACAACGTTTACTGTTATTTAAATTCAATCGGTTCATATAAAAAAGTTACAAGCAATCAAATTATAAATTTAATCCAAAATTTGTGATTTAAGTGAGAACGTGGGCAAGCGATGAAACGAAATAGCTTAATCGTGTATTTTACGCAGGCGAAGCCGGGTGTGTCGTTAGTAATACATAGAATTTACATATCCCATAGACTTTAACGTGTGGGGATAAAATTATTTGTTTACGCTTTCGGGTATTTTACGATCTGACGCAGCTCCATTTTAGTTTTAAGGCCAATAGAAGCCTTTGTATTCAAGACGGGAGGATATTCGATCATTGAACCCGTCATATAAGTCACTATATATTTGAACAGCATCTGATTGTAAACACGATTAGTTCTAGGTTCAAATCTCACTGGGAGGAATGATTACATTTAAATTATTTTCATGTATTTAGAAAACGTATAAAAATTAGGACGTAGCAGGATTTGAACCCGCGCCTCTTGAAACCTTTCAAGGCTCTGACTGCTAAGCCATGCGTTCCTAAGTTAAGGAGCTCCTAAGTGTGTGAATAACACTAAGAACAACGTTGAGTTCCGCCATTCGATACGCAATGTTTTGAATTTGATCAGTTATTGGAGAATAGAGTATTTTAACACTAAGTTCTCTCTTATAAATATATCTATTATAATATCTCTATACTCTATGTGGAAAAAGTATGTGACGAACAAAATATATATACTTTTTAAATTTTTTATCAACACATTGTAAATTAACCTTATCAACGTTGATAAACGTTACTTCTAAGTATAAACAAATTGTAGCTTAGCAAATCAAGAATAAAAATTTTATCAGCGTTCAATAATTATTAGAACGGTTTCAAATTAAACAATATTTTACTGTAATCGTCTAAACGGTATCGTTTAATCGGTTAAATCTTAAGTTAGGGATATTTTATAAAACATCTTCAGCTGATTTAATTTCAATCCTATTACTACATGGTTAAGACTTAAATTTGCTGGAAAATATTTAACATTAAGTAATATACATAGCTATACATATTTGTAATAAGTTACTATAAATATTTACTTTCCTTTATACATAAAGTAGCTTTAATGTGTTAATTTTTTTTATAAAAAAATATATATTGGCCATATAACAGTCCATCGTGGCGCAGTGGGACAGCTTCTGACTTTTTATTGTGATTGGTTGTGGTTTCGATTCCCACTCGGGGCAATGATTGTGTTTACAACTAGCGACCCGCTTGCAGCTTCGCCTGCGTTAACCAGTACTAGGAAATAGTTTCTCAATTGAGGCTCAAACCCAAAACGATTTGCCCACTCCCACTCGTCCCAATGTTCCACGATAACCTCTTACGTAAAGAAAAATACAAAATCATTTAAATTATAATAATTTCAATTTTTACGAAAATATCTTTATTTCCTTAGACTACAGAATATTGAAATGCAATAATCATTCATCGCTGAGTACTGTCTGGGGGCTTGCGCTGTCAATTTGTCGGACTGCACGACAACGTCCAAGAGAATACTGAGCTACGAAAATGCAAGATGCATTTCCTATTAGAAGTAATTAGTTTGTGAATAGACTGCTTTAAGTGAAATAAGTGAATATAATATTTGAATTTATTGAGTAATGAATTAATTCTATTAATTTAATTTAGCTTTACGATTTTTCCCCCATAGTACCGAAATACTTTATATAGGTAAATGTGAAAAGGTCCATAAAAGTGATCCTCAACTAATCAAAAACTGGTTTCAACTAATATTGTCATAGAAAATTATTTAATGAATGTTTAAAGGTTATATGTTGTAAAACATAAATATGTATTATATATATCTTAAGGGATTGTTTTTTATTTTATTTTGTTTTAATTGTTTTTTTTTGTTATACTGAAGTTCGCATTTAGGAGCTCATTATGTTTCTTTTCTTGCAGGCTGTATCCACCTGTTAGTGTTTGTACAACTTAGATTGAGTTCTGTATACTGTATTTTTCATATGTATACAAATGTTGGTAGATCAAATAAAATAAAAAATAAATTAATAAAAAAATCAGAAAATGGAAGCTTCAAAATATATTAGAAAGCGTCATAGACGACGCAAATAATTAAATCTATATACAAATAAATCAAACAACGCACATTAAATATATATACAATAAAATAACGGAATACGAGTATTCTGGAACGAAAAGTTTATTTTAATATAATTACCTAAGAATATTTTGTTGCATGGCTTCATATATAACATAAACATCAGAGATGCATAGAAATGTATAAAACCGATAATGCGATAGAGATTAGAATTTCATATTAAAATTATATTCTCTAAATAGACTGTATATAAAGTTAATAGCTTTTCTGAATGCGTTCAAAATTAAGCTTTTAGTAACTTTGAGTGGAACTTTGCTTGTCAATTTCTCTATTAGTAAGGGAAATTTGAAACTATTTATGCCAATAGCTCTCTGTAGCGTGTTTCAGTATTTAGTGCGGCTGCGGCTTAGTATTTAAGGGAATTAGTTGCATTCAAACCTTTTCATCTTTGAAGAGTAATATAATAATAGAGTAATATATGGTTTTATTAAATAATATTATCAAAAATATTTTTTGTACTTGGTCACCGTATAGTTTATTTTGAAATAAACTACTACGCTAAATGTTAAAAGAAGTTTACTAGAACATAATAGTCAAAACTGCATTTAAATCGGTCAAGCCGTTTCTGTGATTAGCTTGCACAAACGCAGGCACAGACAAAGCGAGATTTTTTTTTTTAATTATACTTATAAAATTACATTGATAAATGCCCCCAATATATTCTTTACATATCTTCCATGTACAAACAGCGGTCAGTTACATTTTTATTATATGTATACAGCGTCACGCTTTTTCCCGCATTGCAGGGTAGCCAAAACACTCTGTTCTCTCCACTTACCGCCTGAATTCTAGATATTGCATGTTGTGTGGCGGAGCTCAACGCCGCACTATATATTTGGTACCATATATAAAAATAGTAGTAGTACGAAAGATAAAATATTTTAGAAGTAATCATTCCCAATCATTTTATTTGAAATGGAATCGAACCCACAACAATCATATTTTCAAATACATTCTGTCCCACTGCGCCACGATGGCCTTTAGTAATATAATGAATACAATAATTTAAACATTTACTGCAAAATAAATGAGATATTCATTAAACCAAAACCACACAATTACACGAATCCAGGATAATAGCCCAAGACCTTTTACAAATATATACGATTCGACAAGCATAATATATTACTTTTTTTATTTCTATACTAAATCTATCACATTATGCAGTGTAGGCAGATATAAACTAGTTGTATGTCATTTTTAGAAAATGTTTAAAACTCTCTGCAACTCTGGCAAGCATTTCCGCCTGCAACTCCCAAGGTGAATCGCTCGGTAAGAGACCGTCGACGACACCGTACGGTATCCCCGAATTGCTCTCACCGCTATGATTCTCTGCGCTTTCCGCAATTAGGCCCTATTACGAATGGTGAGAGCATCGAGCCATACGGGCGTACCATATCGTGCCATGGATTTCAACAAGCTATACCACACCACACTCTCCTGAGAATACAATTGATCACAATGGCCGCCTCTTTGATGAGCTCTACGTTGAGCCGACTAAGCGCTCATTTTGGGAACCTTCGGAATCGATGGCCCTTAGAGCAGGTCACTAGCAGCGACTGAGTGGAGATCTCAAACCTAATGTACCGATGGTCCAACAAAGTCTCCACATCTTTCTCCACTCTCTAGCTTGACACATGATGGACGACGGACGAGGTAGCAAATGTGATAAAAATAGTAGTATCCTGGTCGAATTTTTGGGATTAGAATTAGAATTTTGGGATTCTAAATCGCAATTGGTCAAGGGTACGATTCCCAAATCAATATATTTAATAAATATTTAAATTTCTCCGCTCTGGTAACTTAGACAAAGCGCGGCGTTAAGTACTGCCATTCAACACGCAATGTCTCGAATTCGGGTGGAAAGTGGAGATAAAGTGTCTGGACACCATATTCTCTCTGATTACGCTTCTATATAGGAAAAGCGTGAAGCTTTTTTAACATTTTCAAAGAATTACGTAGGATATGACAAATATTTGTGGAAAACCTATATAAACGCCAAGCCAGCCTTATCGGTCATCAGCTTGGACGGTTTCTAAAAAACGCGGCTTCAAATGCTATGTTCAAAATTTATATAAGCTTTCTAAAAATGTTTTTCAGCTTCTTTTTTTGTTTTCTTATCCATTTTCCTACAAAATATTAGTCTAGTATAGGTTTGACTAAGATTTTGAATAATTTAAGATTTAAGACATGTATAATTGAATTTGTCTTCTTTTTTAGTCTTAGTTGGTCTAGAAGGTACCTCCTCGTAAACAGTTTTGATTCGAAAAAGATTAAGAAAACGAAAACGCAGCGGGATTTCTATACGTTTTCTAAATATGTCATTTTCAATTTCCTAAGCGTGCGATGAACACTTTAAAAAATGTTAAAAAAGTTTTGATACGATTAAAAATTTCAACAAACAATAATAATTTGATTATTCCAATTTCGCTAATAACAATAATCAATTTATATTAAGATTCATTATATTTCATAAATCACGGTATTACAAAATGTCCTGAAGTATCAGCGAATTCGCTTAGAAGCGAGCCACGGTTGATTAGAAACAATGAAACTCTTAACAAATTCTAACCAAAACAATGGAAATACAATATAAATAGCTAACACTATGTAAATATGCTGTAAATGAGGTGGTTTATTGAACAAGCTATGCTATAGCGAAAATTATTGTTGAAATTGTTTTTTTTTTTTTATTTTAGAATCATTCTGGGATTTATATGTTGGAGAAAAAATACCTCATTTGTGTCTGATATATCATTACATGGAGTATTAATTATGTAAGACATCAACAAAACAACAACAAATAAGTCAATATAATGGCGACAGGCTAACAGGTATCACTAAGGCTATTCTACTTTTTGAACACAATTGAAATTGAAAGAAAATGGTATTGAATTAGATATTTGACTCAACAATTCAATTTTTTATTTTTTTTACTTTTCAAAATAGCACGGATGCCAGAAAGAATCAAGATACTCTCTACTCTTCATCTGATTGCGAGACATTGCATGTTGAGTGGCGGACCTCAATGCTGCGCTTTGTTTTGATGTCTAGAGCGAAGTAATGAAAATAATTAGTTTATGATCATTTCATCGAGTGGGAATCGAACCCACATCTGTTCGCGATTAGAGTCAGACACTGTCCCACTGCGCCACGATGGCATAAAAATACTTATTTTTGAAATTTTATTTCTTGCCAATGAAGTGACAGTTACTTCTAACATTACCGGAACTAAAAAGCAACCAACTGTGAACTAAATATCGCATATAGTCAAACTCATACCTTAAACGAACAACTGAAACTTTCTAAAGGCTTCAAACTCTTGATGGAATTGGACATCTTTAATGAATATTTCTAAATTTAAATAATTTAATATTGGTATTTGAAACTTTTGCAATTTAGCTTTTTTCTTTTGTGACATAAATGGAATATAAAAAGTTATTACAAGTTACTATTAGACAGATTAACGATCGTATTTTGTATAAAACCATTTATATGACCTGAGTTTACTCGTTTCTATCTTGTATAAAAGTGGATGCTGGGCAATGTTGAGATTTTTCTTATTAGACTGAGCTTAATAATCTATATGGATTAGCTTAGTTTTTCCTAAGTCTAAAGTTTTGCTCAGTAATGCTAAAAATCAATATATTTATTTCTATCAATGGTATTTTCTCTTTCCAATATTTTCTTCGGAGCTCTACTAGGTTTTATTATTTCTAGTCAACTTACAAAATAATTATTATATTGAGGCATAATTGAGGCCATCGTGGCGCGTATCGGCCTACTGCAAACACGATTGATTGTGGGTTTGATCCAAATTTGAAGTAATAATTATATTGTAATTATTTCCATTTCTTCGCTTTAATACAAAACAAAGCGCGTCGTTAAGTTTCACCAATCAAGACGCAATATCTCAAACTGGCGCAGTAGAGAATAGGGTGGCTTGTCACTAGGTTCTCACCGACTACAGTGGTATGCAATAAAAAAAGTATAAAACTCATTATTCTTAAATTCAAAATTTACATTATAGCCGTTCGAAATGAAAGCTTAATGTAAATACACCTGTTTCATATACAATTTTAAATAATGGAATAACGTTTGCATGTTTACTTCGCACTGACAAAGACTTTGTTTTCTTTATATTCCAAGCACTTTGATTTCGCAACGGAAATAACATCTGTTACCAAATGAAGTGAGGTTAAATATTCAGTACATTTACACTGGACAAAGTTTCGTTAATGCACATTCACAGACATCTATATTTTAAACTCTTTTGTTATGCGGCGCATCGATCATGGAGCGTATACTATGAAAAAAAGAAAACCAAGAAAATATTTTTTTAGATACAACTGGATTTATTATATACTAGCTGTGCCCGCTACTTTGTCCGCGTGGAGATCTTACATCAGCTATTTGCCAGTGAAAGCCCCGTCAAAATCGGTGTAGCCGTTAGCCGTAGCCTAGAGATTAGCCGGAACAAACAGACTGACAGACACAAAAAAGGAAAAAAAAATATTCTGGTATATGTAGCGTGTATACATATGCATTTAGCATATTACTATTTTGGCTTTAACGGCTTTAACATAAGATATATTATATATTTTGGTCAATTCACACAATGTCTTTATAACTTGTAGCCTATGTGTTATTCTGATGTATAAGCTATATTATTGTAAAGTTTCATTAAAATCCATACAGTAGTTTTTACGTGAAAAAGTAACAAACATCCTTACAAACTTTCGCGTTTATAATATTAGTAGAATTATTAATAGTGTAGCAAAATTTGAAAGTAGCGGGCCTCAAATCCACACCTTGGAAACGAGCTAAGCGCTTTAACCGATAAACCATTATATTATTAATTCTACATCCAGCTACGTCGAAATTCTTATACGCTAATGACAGCTTATTTTTAATGTTCTAACAAATGTATGGATTACTCAGAGAGCTTGGATGCTATATTTTGCTAAAAATGGTTATTTTTTTCTAGATCTCTGAAAAGTTTTAATAAATATATACTCTGTGTCGTATAGCAATCAGGAATAATAAAAGCTTTGTGTGTTGTGGTTTAGTGTTTCATTGTGAATTCAACATTTTTTTTTGGCAAATACTCGATCATTGTTTTGTACATATAATATTGCCTAGTCGTTAGAT
>JAOYRR010000644.1:0-33759 GCA_038994665.1 Podotricha telesiphe
ATATTTAATACTAGTTGTCACCAGCCACTTTGTTTGCTTGAACTGAACCTATTTTTATTTCTTAGTTTCTCTTCCGTAGTAATACCAATAAAAGAAATCGAGTTGCTGTGTCTGGTGGTGTGTGGAGTGGCGGAGCTCAACGCTGCATTTTGTCTTTGTTCATTAGAGCGAAGAAATGAAAATAATTAAATTATGGTCGTTCCCCCAGGAGATTAGAACCCACAACCAATCGCGCTTACAGTCGCTGAGACGCTGTATCACTGCGCCACAATGGCCACAATATATAATTTCCAAATAAAAAACAACGTTGCCCAACTAGACGTATCCACATTATGCAACAATCGTCAAAATTTACTGCGGTAATTAAAAGTACTCACAATTCACGTTTTAATTGGTAGCAGTTTAGTTTATTTTGATTGTACAAAGCTACGAGTTGATAACTAGGCTTTTTTGTTTCGATTTGCCTATTGAGTTATAAGTTTTTTCTTTGTTTTGTTTCAGACAATTTTGAAATCTAATGCTACTTTAATTTTAAATGTATAAAACTTGAAGCTTCTAATACGTATGGAAGTATGAAGTTTGGTACAATTAAAGTTTGTATAAGGAAAGTATAAAACCTTTCTAGCTTTGCAGTAAAAAAAACGTTTTTTTACCGTTAAACGTTTTTAAACGTTTTTTAAACGTTAGTTTATAGAGTCAAGACACTCCGTTCTCCACTTTCCGCCTGAAATGAAGTCATTGCGTGTTGAGTGACAAAACTCATCGCCGCAAATGGAAATAATTTGAATACGGTTATATTCCACCGAGTGGGAATCGAACTCACAAACAATCGTATTTACAGTAAGACGATCGACCCACAGCACCACGATGGCCTCTGCATGATCTGATGAATGAATTAGAAATACTACTTAAATTAACAAAACAAATATTACACACACTACCATGTGTTTGCCATACTTATTGTATATCAAACACATATAGATAAAAAAGGACATATTTTACACATCAATAGATCTATAGTATAACTTTTGAACATATCTTAATTCTTTTAATTCATACTGACATAATCTTGCCATAGTTAGAAGCGAAGCACAATTTTCAGGGCTATCAATGACAAGAACTCCATATATATATATATATATATATATATATATATATATATATATATATATATATATATATATATATATATATATATATATATAATAGCAGTACAGCAAATCCATGACATTTATCAGGATGAAAAGTAATCTATGGTTTAATACATCGTAAATAAACTGTGAAAGCCAAATTTTATCTAAACTCTGTTATCAGGTGCTTTTTTTTTTTCGTAATTGAGTAAAATAACAAAGTTTTAACATCAAAATATTTTTCTCTTTAATGCATCTGTTTACTTTTATTTTTGACTATCCTGTACTATTTTGCTATATTACTATTACAAATAATTATGTTTAATTGATTTGAGCTGAAAAAACTGTCGGGATAATAAAGGAATAAAGAGAATAAATCAATATTTTAACTAAATATAAAATAATTTTTATTTCAAATTGATTAATTTAATAAATTATTAATAAAAAAAATTCATTAAGAACAAGATAGTGGCACAATTAATGGGGGAAATGCTAAGTAAAATCCAATCAAAAATACAATATGAAAATAGGAGCCAAGTTCAATACTAAAAACATACGTATTTGTTGACTATCTTAACAAAAGAACATAGTTCTATAAAGGTGCCAAGTTCTTGTAGATAATCCTGAAATTTACGTCCATATAAATAAGTTTAACATCAAGGTTTGTTTGGCTAGGATTTTGGTAATAAGCCACAACTTAAGAACTTTACAATACACGTAGAGCAGAATTATAGATATAATTAATATAGTACAAACAATGATTCTTAAGCCTCGAAATAATATACTTGCTATAAGATATAGTGTTAGCCTTTTGAGCCAATCGCTTCTACACGCACATGCCATCTGGACAGGGCGGTGATAGAACCTGGTCTTGTCACCAGAGTGGCGAAATGAAAATAATTTAAACATACACTTCCTCTATGGACTAATGCAAAGAACTGTCACTAAACAGTTAGACCCTGTCCCACTGGGTGATTTTAACTCATTATAAAAAATCTTATAATGAGCTTTCAAAGTAAAAAATAAATAACGCCAAAGAAGTGCCTCTTTAAACAGCAACTTATCGACATAATAAATGATACACCTTCAAATTGACAGAAAGGGCCTACCGTGCGAAATAAGCTTACAAGATATCAAAGGTTCTGGCAAGGTGTAGAGTTCCCAAACGTAATGGGCAACAGACCGTGATTGAACTCACCGTTCCGTGGATATGGGTTTTTTACCATGTTTTTCCTGTTCCACCTTCATTTCTTTATCGTTTATGATAAAAGACATCTAATACTGAGATCTTAGTTCGGCGTTTCTTAGAAAATCTACTGTTAGTTTGCTCTCTATTTTTTGTTGGTATATTTCCTTTTCATATAAATATTTGAATTTTTTCCTTCAAAAGCTTAGTTTACTGTAAACGCGATTGGCTGTGTGTTAGATATCCAATCATGGGAATGATTATATTTAAATTATATTCATTTCTCGTTCTGGTAAGATAAATCGCGGTGTTAAATTTCTCCGAACGGAAAGAGTGTCTTGACACTAGGTTCTCTGTGTACCTAGCTATGGTAAAAACTGTGATGCTGTATAACTACTATAACTTTAGAAATTAGTGTAGCATTGTTGTAAAATATCTATATCATCATAATATACGAAAGTATATTATCTCAAATAATATAACAAATTGTTCCTTTCAGAAACATACATTCAAAACTTAGAGTAAGTTCGATAGGGATAACAGGTAGAGGGTTAATAGACCTTACAAGTATATTTCAGCTTGGTTTCGTAAAATAGGGAAAACGCCCTTGTAGCTTAGTATATCTACATAATATACATAGCTCTATACACGCAATAGTACGGTAAATAGCCTATTGCAAGCATTTATGAATCATCAGTTAACATGAAAATGTCAGTATTGTAAGTTAGGCAAGGCAGTTCTGCCGAGAAGAGGCGGGGGCTTTGCATATATAAGTATACAATAAGTTCACAACTGATTAGCCTTCCGAGTGATCATCAACAGCATTTAATTTCACAGATTAACATCACTATACTATTCTTGGACAAAATAATATACTTTCCCCACTAAAAATGTTAGTTAACAATTTTACAGAAGGAATTTTATAAAGTTATATGATATAAAGTAAATAGAAAACATAAATACAAGAACGCACATACGAGACGCTCGTTCACACATATATAATTTAACTAGCAACCCGCTCGCGGCTTCACTCGCGTGAACTCTAGATGTTCGTTCGGCCGTATTTTAAGCGACCTTTTCATAAAGAAATGCAATTCCTGAAAAAAAGTGAAAGCAAGAAATCTATGTTCATTCCAAGACGATCAAGTATATAAAATGTCATCACAATCGGTTTAGTGATTTAGCCGTGATGACGTCACAGGCAGAGTTACCTCCGTATTTATAATATTAGTATGAATATGTGTATTTATTTGTCCATAGTTAATAAATTCCGGCACACATATTTCGATTGATCAATATTAACCAATACTAATAATATTTCAAAATTATATCGCTTATAAACAGGTATTTAACTGTAGTTTACGCATACAAACAAATTTACACATATCACGAAATGATTGAATCTGAGGTTAGATACGAGAAATTAGAGATATTTACTGAACATTGTTTTCTATTGTTGTTTTATATTTGGTAAGCTTTTCTTTTAAAAAAAAAAAAAAACTATTTTTTACGGCCGACCGATAGTTGACCTTTGAGAATACAGTGTCGATGATACTAGGGGATGGTCAAACAAAGTATGAGGAATCTGACCCTGGAGGGCGTGTTTGAAGAGGTTGCTGACAGTGGACGAGGCGAAAGAAGTATGCAAGAACCGTAGCGTTTGTCTCTCCGTTCTCTTTTACTACACCGCTAGAGATAAAGTGTGAAGCTACAAAAAAATCTTGCACAGTTAAAGACAAAATAAAGGTCGATTTCATTTGTTGAATATCGTGTAATAGGGTTGAGAAATTAATTTGTGTAGAAACTTGATTATATATATACATATGAATGTTTGTAGCTTACAGGTATCATCATATATAGCACAAGACATATTTAGAAAACGTATAAAAATTGGAACGCAGCGCGATTTGAACCCGCGCCTCTTGAAAATGTTAAAAAATATATATATTTAATAAATAGCATTCTCTCTTGTCAAACGATTGTTCGTAGAATTATATCTTTTTCAATTTCCTTAGTGGGCGGATAACACTTTAAAAATTCTTAAAAAATATATATATAGCACTGTATCTATATTGAACATCTTTTGGTTTCAGTTATATTTATGATATATATATTATATATATTTTATAATTGAATAAAGATCTCAAAATATCCTATGCATATCTTCATAGAAACGATTAAAGTGGATAAAATTTATGGTTCCGTAAAAAATAAGTAGCCAGCAGTAGTTTTAGAATTTCTTCTCACTAAAAGATTTTTATAGAGGGCATTGTGGCACAGTGTGACAGCGTCTGACTGTAAAACAGGTTGTGGGTTCGATTTCCACTCGGGGGAATGATTATATTTATATTATTTTCATAGTTCTAGTGATAAGACAAAGCGCGTCGTTGAGTTGCATCACGCATCACGCAATGGGCGGAAAACGGAGAAAGGACTGATTTAATACTAAAAAACTACTATTTGATACTGGGAAAGAAAACCGACGTAACGCCTTTCATGGTTAATCACTCAGCTCTTTACTAGCCGCGGCGCATGTGAGATATTAGATGACCACTAACAAGGTAATATCGCCATATCTAAATATTTGAACCAAATCGCGAATAGCAATAATCTCAACAACAGTCAACAAAACGCGAATCTTCTTTTACATAAACATTCAATTTATTTCTAAAGAAAATTTAGATATTGAATTTTATTATTTTCTATAAATAAACATTTATAGAAAATGCTAAGTCAAATCACGAAGTATAATAGTGATTCAATCATTCAAACAACCAATCAAAATATGATTACGATCTCAAGATGTTTTCAACTGAACTGAACCAGCTCGCAATTCAATGAAGTTTATGTATAGAGCATTCATTTGCAGAGGTAATGCTTCAAATATTTTTAAATATATATTTTTTGGATTTGTTTCAAATAGTGATAGATATAAATCTATCTGTCTATATTATAATAAAATAGTAAAAAAATACGGGACACATAGCCAGGAGAACCGATGGCCATTGGGGCAGTTAGGATCTCGAGTGGTGACCACGATCCGGACGACGCTCGGTGGGCAGCCCCCTTCAATGTGGACCGACGATCTGGTCAAAGTCGCTGGATGCCGCTGGATGCGGGAAGCGCATGACCTATCGTCGTGGAGGTCCTCTGAGGAGGCCTATGTTCAGCAGTGGGCTTCGAATGGCTGAAACTAACTGCAAAAAGTGTGTCTGTACATTGAATATATTTACGAAAAATAATTAAGGGGGATTAACTGAAACTGAACATGCGTTCAGAAGTGGAACTAAACGCCGCGCTTTGTCTTGTTTACCAGAGCGGAGAAATTAAAATAATTAAATTATGATCATTCTTCCAGGTGGATTTGAACCCACAATCAATCGCGATTACAGTCAGCCGGTATCTTACAGCGCCACGATGGCAATATATGGAGATGGGCCCGGCACTCACAAGGCTAATCCATGAAATGCTAAGAAGTTTCTTCTTCTTGTCATATCTTCGAAACAGGGTAAACTTGAATAAATCTGAACTTGCTTGAACAGTCTTCCATAAAAATCTGTGTTTTTAATATACAATCAATAACATTACAAATAGTATGCCTCCACTTTATATACATAATACTGTGGGATCTAGAAAAAAGGTCAGTTTTTATATTGTTCAAAATATTTCGTTCCCTACTCTCATCCATAAAGAGCGTTCTTTGTTCTAACAAACGAGAAAAACTGTTGTTTGTTATGATAAGGTTGGAGATATTTAGTGAGGGCTTAATATAAACACAAAATGGGGGAGAGGTCAAGGCGTGAAAAGGAAAATACCTTAGGATTCTTTTGTCAGCATTGTATGTACGGTACATATACGAGAAAACAAAGAGGGATTTATGACGGTTTATTACACACATTTATTTATAAGACACAAAAATGAAGCAAATGTGGTTATTCTTTATGTTGTAATATATTTTTAAAATGTCATTGACAGTAACAATGATTGAAACCGCGCCTCTCCAAATTCTTCCATGCGCTAATCAGGCAATTAAGCCATGCGTTCTTATCAAGCTACCTTGAAATTATTATACTGGATACCATTTATTGCTGTAATTTGCTATTTTGTATGATTCATACTATACATGTCCGTAAAATACGAAGTTTAGTTTTATATAAAGCGATATTCATATCGTGACATTAAGAGAATGCCTACAGGTTGATCTGGATTGTTCTTATCAAGTAGACTGTCTGATATTTTTCGCTTTGTTATATTAATTTTAATTATTCAGTATTAGTATTATTCTATAAATTTTCCCATTTTATAGGTAAATTTTCATCTACTCTCATAGCAGGGAAAAAAATGGTGTCACGTCACTTCGTTCTTCACTTTTCACCCGAATTCGACACTTAGCGTTGCAACTGGCAGATTTCCACGCCGCGCTTAATTTTTTCAGAATATTCTTCCGAGTGGGTATCGTTCCAACAACTATCATGATGATAGCCAGATGCGGTCTTGCTCCAATACAACGACTTCATTATGTCACTCGAAATTAAAAAAATCGTAGCCTTTTATATACCTGTATAGTTTTCATTCTAATTTCTAGTAATATTATCTATTAATAAAGCAAAGTGGGTTCTGTATTGAATAGTCTATACCGAACTCCATGGTGTGTGCAAATATGTTTAGTACACGATTGGCAAGCGCCACCTTGAGCATATTGACGTAGGAACTAAAAGAGCATCCCCTGATTAAATCCTATACACCAATTAAATTATAGGAGTTTAAGGTTCAATGGATGTAGAATGATTTCTTGGTCCACAATTTTCCTATAAGTAATGTCATATTCACTGTTATTTCTTTATTCTGCCTATATCACTTGCCTGGGGCCATGGTGGCGCAGTGGGACTGCATCTGACTGTTAGAACGATTGGTTGTGGGTTCGATTACCACTCGGGGAAATTATTATATTTAAAATCATTGTATTATTCGTTCTGGTATAAGCCTGGGACTGGGACTGAGAGCTGGGTACAGCTTTGCGGACAAAGCGTAAGGTAAGGTAAATTCAAAATATATATATTTTTTAAATATTTAGTTTTTTTTTTAATCACTTTTAAATCTTCGAATGAACGTAAAGCCACCACGGAATACAGTTCTGATCAGCAATGTCAGCAAGAAATTCAACGGTTGCTCATTTCAAATATAAAACAGTTTTATTATTTACCACAGTGATGGCTATCCTGTATGAAATTCAAATACACTTAATTGTATAGAGTTCTACAATGTAGTAAGATTCTCCGTTCTCCATTAACACATACACATATTGGTACAATAGGATTTTATAGGTACATTAAATTTTACAAATGTTATACCGAGTGGGGATGAAACCCATCATACTCGAGTATACTGTTTCCAAATTCGCCGCGATCGCGTCTTTTTTGCTTTTATTAATATTTTTACCAGATTTTTAGTTTACCGTAGTAGCCGCTGTATTCAAGTTAAATGCTTGTAAGCTGAAAGTCACTAAAATATTTTATATAATGCTAGATGACAAGCTTTATAATTTAAAGAGGCTAGTACAGCGTAGTGCCATCACTGCAGCAGAGATTTTGATATGAATTTACATTTTATATTGTCTACGCGTATTTTACTTATTTTAGGATGTAAAAAGTAAATTATCACAAAAAGTCTGATTGGCAACTCGATGTAAGTCGATTATATCTTTTTTAATTTAAAATAATTTTTCTTTGACTTCATATTTCATAAAATTCATTTTTTTAACGATATTTTATTTAATTAATCTATAAGTATTTTATATATAAATACAAAAATAACTTGCCAACTTTGTATCTTTAAAACTTCTTGGCACGAATGTCCTATATCTTGTTTGATCCGACCGAGGGTTAATCCCAAGATATAGTCTAGGTGAATAAAATATGAACTAGTTTTTGCCAACGACTTCACTCCTTTACGTTCTTTCTGATCTTCACTTTTTAACCTTTCAATACTACTTTATCCGTTTAAAGGTTATCTTGAAAGTCTCACGGTCCGTACCGCATAACCTAGTGTCATGCTACCCTGCTCGTAGATTTTTTTTTTTTTTGCGTAGTAAATGCATTACTGGGCAATAAATAAACACAATTAAATGTTATGTAAAACATAATATTATTGGTATAAAATATTTTTATACATACATATAAATAAAGAAATACATACATACTTATTCGAATACATATATAATTTAACTATATATACAATAATAATTAATATAAAATAAGAGTAATATAGCCAGCTTAAATGATAAGTTCTGTCTGATTTCGAAATTAATTGTTTTTTTAATGAAGAAAAAGTCAAGGTTTTTAGGTTGGAGTTGGGGAGTTTGTTCCAAAGTACTGCAGCATGTACAGAAAAGGACTTTTGCAGTAATTTTCTGTTGGTCTTTGGAATGTCAAGCATCGGCATGACACAAGACCGTACTTAGAAAGGCAATATATATATCCTTGAACGTAAAAAGGAGGAAGGATATTAAATTAAATTTAAAATTTGTAGGTTGAGTATCTTGAAAAGGAAAGTCAGGATATGCATATCACGTCGAAAGCGGATAGGAAGCCAATTAAGCTGAGGTCGGCAATGATTGATAGTATAGTGTACTAATACTCAGTTTCCATTGTCTGCCTACAATAGAAATATTACGTTGTAAAGGGCGGGACCAAATATCGTTCGTTATGCAAATTTAATATAACTACAATATAGCTCTAGTTAAAAATAGATATGTCTAAAAGAAGCAGAATTTTCTGTATATCAAGGTAGTCAGGGAAAAATTATTCCGTTTTCCACTTTCTGAACTAAACTTAGAGGTTATTTTTTTAATTTATGGAACTTTATTTCGGGTTTTTGTTTGTATCGAATCAGGGAAATAATTTTTATAAGTGTTCATATTCATAATTAAAGTGTTAGCCTATTTTAGAAGGAAAAGGCGTGTTGTTTGACGTTTGTAATAAGTTAACCATACCTTAGATTCTGTCTGCCTAATTACAGCCTTTTCTTTCACTTAGGTACGTTCACACCTGGATTACCCAATAGTCCCGACTAGGTCATGGCCTGGGGCCTCCGACGATTAGATCTGGGGCCCACGAAAATTTTGTATGAATTTTTTTTTTGATTTTTAATTTTTAATTTCAATAATTTTTTTTATATTTTTTCAAATTTTGAAAAAATAATCCAACTCGAATTTATTCATCAATTTTGAGAGTGTTTTTTTTTCAAACACTAAATGTTTTAAAATCTATATTGATTTATTCTTTCGATTGTTATATTTTTCCAATGTTTGAATTTTGATTATTTTGAATCAAACATATATAATTTCAGAGAAAAAATGATTTTATTCGTTTTATTGTATTTAGGACCTTGATATGATATAAATAGGTGTTTAAAATTCTAGAAGTGCAAGAGTAACCATCAATTTTACAAAAATTTAAAAAAATGGGAGGGCCCCAAAATCACAATGGCCTCGGGATACGTTCCAACATCACCATATAATATCACTATATATAAAATTATTAACAGTCGCAAATAACATACGAAAATAATAATTCCACTTTGCATCCTCGAACACAATTTGTAATTCAAGCATCGAATAATCCAGGCCCAAAATGCCATATCCTATCACAAAGTAGAATGTAAAGTGCGCCATAAAACCGCAGCTTTATTCGTATTCCTCGTTTAGAAAGTGGCAAAAAATTGTTATGGCGAGAACAAGTGAGGACGCTACGAACAAAGTCAACTATAATGTTGATTAAAATACATATTTTGTGTATAAGTTACAATTCTTTTTTAAAATAGATACGTAGTTATTTTTTTCATATTAAATTGAAATTATTTTCTTTCACCTGTAAGTTTAAAGCATGGAGCACGATTTCGCTTTCTTTGACATCATTTTTGCTAACAAAAACAAAGTTATGTCAATGTCGTCCTACGATCAGGATAAGGAGAAAGTAATTTTAATCGTGTTTAAGTTTCTTTAGTAATATTTTTAACGCTGTCTTAGAGAGTACTATATTATAACATTTTTTTAAAGTGTTATTCGCGCACTTAGGAAATTGAAAAAGATATATTTAGTATAAGACATATTTAGTATGTATATATACATGTAGGTTGTATTTTCGTATGTATTTATTATGTATATTTGTGGATATTTATGTATTCGTGAATTGATGTATGTATAAAACATATTTAGAAAACGTATAAAAATTTGAAACAAGATTCGAACCCGCGCCTCTGGGAAGCCGTCACACTAATACCCACTCACACCGACACTCAAACTGTCACTTTTACCTTTTATTTACAGTGTTAATCACACACTTAGGATTTTATTAAACATATTTAGAAAACATATAAAAGTTGAACATAGCGGGAATCGAACTCGCGCCTTTTGGAAACCGAAACTCATCAATAACTGATGTTTATTGTTTTGTATATTTAAAATTGTAATTAGGAATTATAATTAGGTTTGAAGGATTCATTCAAAGGAACTAAATAAATTCAAATAACAAGACATAAAGAAAAAATATATAATTTTCACATTGCAGAAAAACTACCAGCTCCGCTACAGTTGTGACAAATTGAGCGGATATAATTGTCTGTCTGTCAGAATTTATGGCCGTCGATTGATAGGATTCTACATTGAGTTAGCGATTGACTTTCGTTCATTCAACGGTTTGGAGGAAAATGGCTTGGTTCTTTTTAATGTTTAATGAAAGTTTTGAAATAAAATAAATTAAATTGGATTTTGAATGGCGGGCCTCAACTTGTCGACCATCGCGAAGAAATGAAAATATCACCGAGTGAAAATCGAACCCACAAACAATGCGATTACAGGAGTTTCTTGACACTAGGTTCTCTCTTACTACCCTGCTATGTTGAAATGGAGAACGGATTGTTTTTACACTAGGTCTTTGTTAAAGCTGCCATGCGGGAAAAATCTGAAAAACAAATGCATTGCATGCATTTGTCACAGACATAGAAAACATTTTATATAATAATATTTAACAGATTTTGCTCATTATGATACATGACGGTGGAACAGAACGCTGCACTTTGTTTAACTAGCCCAAGGTACTTTTGTTCTAAAAAAACTCAACGAATTTCTATGTTTTGTACATAATTTAACTTGTTATGCCTTGAGGTATATAATATGTCTTTATAAAACACACTGGCTCTTTGGCAGTGTACATCAAAATTGTATAGAATAGTCATAATTAACTAAAAATATAGTGAAAATACAACAAAGAAATGAATATTTGAGTTATACATTAAAGCGTTTACATTTACATTTCTCGGTATAAAATAAAACTAGGTGTGATTCGGATTCCCAAAGCTGTACTCGTAAGCGAAATAAATGTACTAGTACTAGTTTTTTGGTCGATTAGGTCTCTATTGGGGCACATATGCAAGACTTTAGGGTCCTTTGTAAAATATTAGGTTTAAAATTGTTTAAAAGACAACTTCTTGTTTTACCGCATAGTAAAATAGACAGCGAGAACCTAGTGTGAAGACACTCCGTTCACAACCGTCTGCCAGAATTCAGAAAGGAAATGCAACTTTAGTGCCGAAACTTTGGCGTTTGGTGTTATCAGAGCAGATAATGAAAATAATTAAAATGTAAAACATATATTTAGATGACCGCACCGAAACCGCATGAACGCATGGCTTGGCAATCAGAGCGCTTGAATGGATCAGCGCTCAAGAGGCGCGGGTTCAAATCCTGCTGCGTTCAAATTATTATACGTTTACTATATATGTGTTTTTCAATTTTCTAAGTGTGTGTGTGAATAAAACTTATAAAAAATAATAAAAAAAATTAAAATGTAATCAATCCTCTGGTGTTGAACCCACAACCAACATAACGTTCACGTTTCAACTTGGTGCCACCACGATATGTAACATTGTGCTATATAAACTCAAATCAAGTACATAAATATACAGGAATAGCTTAATGCTAAGTAGAGCGTGCAAAGGACGGCTTTATCACTTAACGAGTGACCTATTCTACGCAATCACGCAAGTAAAGGACATGTTCAAAAGAGGAAGGCAGAATTTCTTATGAAATCTGTAAAAACAATTCTGCTTTAGTTAAATTTGAATGATTGTTTTAGTTTTTTTTTCAGGTTAAGTTTAATTTAACTGGTTTCAGCTTAACGTTTTTTTCCGTATATCAGAGTAGACAGAGGGAAGTTAGTGTACTAACTAGATACTCCGTTCCCCATTTTACGCCCGAATACGGGTGGTGGAACTCAACGCCTTGTTTTGTTTTTTCACCAGACCGGAGAAATGAAAATAATTTAAATGTGAATTGAACTCATAAACATCGCGTATATAATCAGACGCTGTCACATTGCTTCACGGTGGGCTCATCTTGCATCATAATAACTTTTTGAATTAAAAGTAAGTAAAAGGTTCAAAACTATAGTATTAATTTTAGTATTCATATATATACTCGTATGCATCAGTTTCTTTTTATATAGACATTTCAATATTTTCTTTAAAAAATAATAGATTTTCTGAACGATATTTCGTATAAAATGTTGTTTATTGCAGTACTGTCCAAGCCCTCTTCTAATCGAGAAGCGAATTAAATAAACCTTTTTCATACCTTGTTAAGTTTTTACTCAAAATTCGAATTTAATAGTGTTGTATAAGAAAATTGATTTCTACTAAATCGATATACGCGCATTTCTTTTTAATCGATTAAATGACAATTAAACCCTAATCGCCATCAATGTTGGCTTTTTAGAACACCTTTAATTTCAATGTTTCAAAATAGAAGCATCATGAGCTTTTGAGTTTTAAGTAACGAATGCGAGGCTCTATTTAATGGACAATTACAAAAGCCGCATGGGATTTCTATACGAACCGAAAACTGAAATGCATATATCTATAATTTTCTACGTGAAATTCAGATTTCAAAGCTTTTGCCAGAACTTTTTGTGCTATATTGTTTGAGTTACCGGAAAGTAAATACTTGTTTGCAGAAATGGGATAATTATGATGTTGCCAGTAATTGCATACAATTTGCTTGTATATATTTATCTATTAATTCGTTGAAAACTATGCTTTTATAATATGTAACATTTATAATATCATTTTCCTTCTACTTCCTGCGTCGACTGAGTTACTTTTTTTATTTAATAGTTTTATTTTTTACACGCTTTTATTAGCTTCATTTGTATCTATTTATTTATGGAAAAGAACCTTTCAACGCTATTGTCATATTTTTAGTTCGTTTTGTCGTTTAATTTAGTTCAAAATGTTAGGATGTTGGGTTTATTTTTTTAAGTAATAAACTTAAACAAATAAACCCAACATATATCCGGATCGGGCTACATTTACTTTTAACAATTTTGTATGTTCAAGGCAACAAGGCTACGTATTCAAAATATACAGAAATTCTTTGCATTTCGGATAAATAATCTCAGAACGTAAAGTTATATGGTACAGCTCAGCTCAAATGTCGCTCATTTGATTCTGCAACCAGTTGAATACCAATGTTCAATCGTTTTAAGCTTCAAAGACATGGATTAATTTAGATCGACTAAAACCATACTTGTTTCATACGTTCATCTATTTGCTTCAGTGATAGGATTCTTAATAGAAATTTTATTATTTAATAAATTATACAATAATAAATATTATTTGCATAAAAAATAATAATAAAAAATATTCAATTATTTAAATTATGATAAATTGAGAAGTCCGTGACACAGTCTTACTGTATACGCGATGAATGTGGGTTCGATTCCAGTTTTTGTGAATGATTATATTTAATTTACTTTAATTTTCCGCTCTGCTGACAAGACAAAGCGCTGCGTTGAGTTCCTCCACTCCATACGCCATGTTTTATTTTCTGGCAAAAAGTGGCCAACAGAGTTACACCTAGGTTCTCTGCCTACCGTGCTATGCCTGAAAAAATGTCAAGCTTAGTTAAAAAAACATTGTCTCAGATAGCTATTTATACTTGTTTGAACATTTTTTTATGATGATTTTACGGCGTCTTTTGGTTTAAAGCCAATGTTTAAGAGTGTTTTTGAAATCCTTATCTTTGATATAAAAACCTGCGCTCACATACAGTATGCTGAAATTGCTGGATGGCGGAGAATGACTTGTCTTTGCGTACTTTTTGTCTATACCTCTAAAATTCGACCAATTGAATAGTAGCTTAGATGTTATTTACTTTTTTTTTACACCGAGAAAGAAGTGTCTATGTTCTCTATGAGTAGTTTGCTATATGGGATAAAGCTTGCTGTTTTTTATTTTATTCTTAAAACAGTATCTTTGTCGCAACAAAAGTGTTTTTTATTCATTCTAATAAACATATTGCAATCATTGTAAAAAAAAAATAGCTAAACATCACCTTTAGCTTTTATATATCTTGTTTTTTTATACATTCTCTTTCTTATTTTTAAAATTTTTAATATTTTTTAAAGTGTTAATCACACACTTATAAAATTGGATTAGAAACCGTCCAAGCGCTCTGACTGCTAAGACATGCGTTCATGCTTGGACGATTTCCTAGAGGCGTGGGTTCAATTTCCGCTGCGTTCAAATTTTTATATGCTTTTAATAATATGTTTCTCAATTCTCTTCATTTCATACACACATTTTATTTAATGTATTAATTCTACTTCAAAATTTAATTACAAACAATTTCATATGTCCAAAGTAACTCCGAGTTTACATATTATTCGTTAGAATAATATAGCACAGAGTAGATTGCTTGTTCTCGTCTGACATCAATTTGCATCTTGAGGTCAGATAAGCAAAACTTTGATTACGAATCGACGTACAGATCTAACTCTCGTGAGACATCAGTTTGTATAATTATCCAGTTAAAGGACTTGGTTTGTTGATAGATTGTATAGTGTGTTAGCTTTTGGGGATAGTTTATATAAGGTGTGTTCATTTGAATAACAGTTCACCTTCTTAACTGACTTTGAAAAACAGTTTTGGAAAACGTATTTTATTTTAATTATCAATAATTATAATAAGTTCTAATAAGTGTATAAGAATTTCGACGTAGCCGGTCCGGAACGCATGGCTTAGCAGTCAGAGCGCTTAGAAGGTTTCCAAAAGGCGCGGGTTCGAATTCCAATGCTTTCAAATTTTTATACGTTTTCTAAAAGTATATTTCAATTTCCTAATAATTCTTTAAAAATGTTAAAAATATATCGCCTTTTCGCCCACGTTCTTATTTAAATCACAAACTTTGCTGAAGTTTATAATTTAAATGGTTGTAACTTTTTTGTTTATGAACCGATTGAAATGAAATAAACACTTAATGTTAAGGGAAGCTTACGAAAATACAATAGAATAAAATTATATTAAAATCAGCTAACCCGTTTATTAGATTATCTATATGAGATTAGCGTGCACAAACGCACAGACAAACAGATAAAAAGCAGTAAGTAGTACATGAGTCTAAACAGCATTAGCAAAGGTCTGCCTTCCAACTTAAGCTCCATTTTGCACGGGTTTCAACGTCGTTAGTGGTCAGTCCATTAGCCCTCATATCCAATACAATGCTGCAAGGCAAATCAAATTAATTTCAAACAGAGCTATATTCTTCTACTATATAATTCTAGATATGCTGAATTACATATTTATGACAGGAGCGCTATATATTTTAATACATTGTAAGCATGATTGCTTTCGGGTTCGATCCCCACTCGGAGAAATAATTAGATATTTAAATAACTTTCATTTCCGCTTTATTAAGATAAAGCGCGGCGTTGAGTTCTCCCACATACACACATACACACACAATGCCTCAATGTCGGGTGGAAAGTGGAGAAAAAAAAGTCTTGATGTGAAGTGAAGCTCAAAACAAATCATATTATGTTTTTATAATAAATAAAAGATATGTACTACAATATTCACCTTTGCTAACATCATTGTTAATTTTGTTTTAATTAATGTTGCAAAGTGCAATAAAGTATATAATATATTTTATCCGACAAGTGTATGATTTGTGGAAAACTTACATTTATCTTGGAGGTTACCTTACTACACTGAGGGACAACTTTTACCTAAGACGTTCAGTGCCTATTGTATAATTGAAGCATTAATTATATATATATATGTATATTTAAAAAAATATTAGGTTTTTTCTCATATTCTTATATAAATCTTAAATAAATAATATAGGACAGCAATAAACTAAGTATATTATAATAAATTTTTTATGATACACAGTAAACTAATCCAAATAATTAGTATTCTGACTCCATAATACAGGAGAGCTCTAGTCATACCCACGCTTGAAAACTGGTCATAAATTGTCGGCTTATCGAAAAAAGCTGCTAAAGAGATAAATGACGATCTCTCCGTACATTGTCCAATTCATATTCAGAATTTTCATTCAATCCTTCTATGGTTATAAATGTTATAAAGCTTTTGTTATTGGAATGCAAGTGACACTTTTTAGTTAATAATTCTTTAGATATTGTTTAAGTGTTGATGTAATGTAATATTCAAATATTATTTAGATGCCATTGTGGCGCAGTGGCTCATTGTCTGACTGTAATTGCAATTGGTTGTGGGGATTCGATTTCTACTCGATTGAATGGTACTTTTTCTAATTATTTTCATTTCTTCACCCTGGTTTGTCACCAGCCAATCTGCCAGACAATGCACGGCGTTGAGCTCTTCCAGTCCGCACACAAAGTGGAGAATGGAGTATGAGAGAGAGAGAGAGCGAGGTTCTCTCTGAATACTCTGCTTTACGTGTATAAATCGTGAAGCTAAAAAATAATACGTTTTGAAATGGACCTGACGGCTAAGCTGAACAGTTTGGAGACAGAAAATACTTATTATGTATAGAATAATCTATTTATAATATATGTTAAGTTTCATATGGAGAGCAGTTATATTTCATAATATACATTAGAAATAATGAAATTAATTATACACACACACACCCACACACACTTTCATATATATTTCTGTATAGTGACCTACATCTATTTTACCAAGCGGCGTTAACTTACACTAACATTTCTAAAACAGACACAACATGAGAGGAGAAATCTTCAACATACTATACTACAAAAAAAAATCGTTTATGGCAATTGAAAAGTTCTAAAAGTCAGCCATAAAGCAGCCAATATCGCTCAAAGCCGCGGGCGATGGCTATATTGCCATAACTTTAACAAACGCATGTTCGCTGAAACGGGCTTCGTGAGTCCAAACTTTCTGGATTGTAAATAAATGGAGTTTATAACTTTAACAAAGTTGGGTTATTGATGGTTACGCTTATCGGTTATGTGTTTGTATTCATAATGTTTATGATATTGCCTTTGATGATATTGGGTACGAAATTCTATGCGATGGGCTGAATTATTGATATATTCACATTGTTTTTTTAACAAGATTATGTATAAGACGAAGGCCGTGATGTGATATTCTAAAAAGGTTTTATACGTTTTCTTAAACTTTTTCACATCCTGTTCACTACACGACGATAGCCTAATTCCTTTTGATTGCGATAAAAATATTGTTTTTGGTAAGTATTTCATACCATAACATGCCATGCTTATAGTTTCAAAGTTACAACTATATAGGGCTATTATAATCTACTTACAGTTTAGCACTTTTCCCCCTAATTGTCTTTTTTGTTGTCTTCTTAACAAACTTTTTCTTTTCGCTAGTTGTACTGTAACTAGTAAACCCGACTTTTTGTTTTAGTTTGCCCTCTAAGTTATCATTACTTATATATTACATACATGTAAAGGCGTATCACTTAATAACTATTCAATAGAGTCGATTCCATATGTAGTTTAGTTGGGAAACGTAATTATACTCCGCTATTAGATTAGTACCTTGGTCCCAATATAACAAGTTTAATTTGCCAAAAGTTTTCTTGATGCGTGTGTGGGGCGATGCGAAATTTTCTGTGTTTTTAATGATTTATATTTAAGATATTTGTTATTCATCATTTAAAATTATGTAGAAATTGAGGCCATCGTTGCGCAATGGAACAGCGTCTGTCCGTAAGTGCTATTGGCTGAAAGTTCGATTCCTATTAAGGGAAATTATTATATTTATAGTATTTTCATTTCTCCGCTTTGGCATATAAGACAAAGCGCGCCGTTATCGCAATGTCTTGATTTCAGGGGGGAATGGAGAACGAAGTGTCTTGACGCTAGGTTCTCTCTGACTAACCTGCTATACGTGAAAAAGCGTGAAACTGCAAAAAAAATTGAAACCATACAGTATTTTTTTTAACATTTGTTTTTAAAGTGTTATTCACACACTTACGAAATTGAAAAACGTATAAAAGATTGAGCGTTCAAATTTTTATACATTTTCTAAATATAAGTATATATGTATATATTATAACATGTTTTTTTTTACCATTATATGTATCCCGCATATTGTACTATGACAAACCAAGCAAACATGTTCCAATGCACTTTTATCGCTTGCAGTTAAATACGCCTTAGGCGCTGAAGCGAAAAAAAAAAAAAAAAAAAAAAAAAAAAAAAAAAAAAAAAAAAAAAAAAAAAAAAAAAAAAAAAAAAAAAAAAAAAAAAAAAAAAAAAAAAAAAAAAAAAAAAAAAAAAAAAAAAAAAAAAAAAAAAAAAAAAAAAAAAAAAAAAAAAAAAAAAAAAAAAAAAAAAAAAAAAAAAAAAAAAAAAAAAAAAAAAAAAAAAAAAAAAAAAAAAAAAAAAAAAAAAAAAAAAAAAAAAAAAAAAAAAAAAAAAAAAAAAAAAAAAAAAAAAAAAAAAAAAAAAAAAAAAAAAAAAAAAAAAAAAAAAAAAAAAAAAAAAAAAAAAAAAAAAAAAAAAAAAAAAAAAAAAAAAAAAAAAAAAAAAAAAAAAAAAAAAAAAAAAAAAAAAAAAAAAAAAAAAAAAAAAAAAAAAAAAAAAAAAAAAAAAAAAAAAAAAAAAAAAAAAAAAAAAAAAAAAAAAAAAAAAAAAAAAAAAAAAAAAAAAAAAAAAAAAAAAAAAAAAAAAAAAAAAAAAAAAAAAAAAAAAAAAAAAAAAAAAAAAAAAAAAAAAAAAAAAAAAAAAAAAAAAAAAAAAAAAAAAAAAAAAAAAAAAAAAAAAAAAAAAAAAAAAAAAAAAAAAAAAAAAAAAAAAAAAAAAAAAAAAAAAAAAAAAAAAAAAAAAAAAAAAAAAAAAAAAAAAAAAAAAAAAAAAAAAAAAAAAAAAAAAAAAAAAAAAAAAAAAAAAAAAAAAAAAAAAAAAAAAAAAAAAAAAAAAAAAAAAAAAAAAAAAAAAAAAAAAAAAAAAAAAAAAAAAAAAAAAAAAAAAAAAAAAAAAAAAAAAAAAAAAAAAAAAAAAAAAAAAAAAAAAAAAAAAAAAAAAAAAAAAAAAAAAAAAAAAAAAAAAAAAAAAAAAAAAAAAAAAAAAAAAAAAAAAAAAAAAAAAAAAAAAAAAAAAAAAAAAAAAAAAAAAAAAAAAAAAAAAAAAAAAAAAAAAAAAAAAAAAAAAAAAAAAAAAAAAAAAAAAAAAAAAAAAAAAAAAAAAAAAAAAAAAAAAAAAAAAAAAAAAAAAAAAAAAAAAAAAAAAAAAAAAAAAAAAAAAAAAAAAAAAAAAAAAAAAAAAAAAAAAAAAAAAAAAAAAAAAAAAAAAAAAAAAAAAAAAAAAAAAAAAAAAAAAAAAAAAAAAAAAAAAAAAAAAAAAAAAAAAAAAAAAAAAAAAAAAAAAAAAAAAAAAAAAAAAAAAAAAAAAAAAAAAAAAAAAAAAAAAAAAAAAAAAAAAAAAAAAAAAAAAAAAAAAAAAAAAAAAAAAAAAAAAAAAAAAAAAAAAAAAAAAAAAAAAAAAAAAAAAAAAAAAAAAAAAAAAAAAAAAAAAAAAAAAAAAAAAAAAAAAAAAAAAAAAAAAAAAAAAAAAAAAAAAAAAAAAAAAAAAAAAAAAAAAAAAAAAAAAAAAAAAAAAAAAAAAAAAAAAAAAAAAAAAAAAAAAAAAAAAAAAAAAAAAAAAAAAAAAAAAAAAAAAAAAAAAAAAAAAAAAAAAAAAAAAAAAAAAAAAAAAAAAAAAAAAAAAAAAAAAAAAAAAAAAAAAAAAAAAAAAAAAAAAAAAAAAAAAAAAAAAAAAAAAAAAAAAAAAAAAAAAAAAAAAAAAAAAAAAAAAAAAAAAAAAAAAAAAAAAAAAAAAAAAAAAAAAAAAAAAAAAAAAAAAAAAAAAAAAAAAAAAAAAAAAAAAAAAAAAAAAAAAAAAAAAAAAAAAAAAAAAAAAAAAAAAAAAAAAAAAAAAAAAAAAAAAAAAAAAAAAAAAAAAAAAAAAAAAAAAAAAAAAAAAAAAAAAAAAAAAAAAAAAAAAAAAAAAAAAAAAAAAAAAAAAAAAAAAAAAAAAAAAAAAAAAAAAAAAAAAAAAAAAAAAAAAAAAAAAAAAAAAAAAAAAAAAAAAAAAAAAAAAAAAAAAAAAAAAAAAAAAAAAAAAAAAAAAAAAAAAAAAAAAAAAAAAAAAAAAAAAAAAAAAAAAAAAAAAAAAAAAAAAAAAAAAAAAAAAAAAAAAAAAAAAAAAAAAAAAAAAAAAAAAAAAAAAAAAAAAAAAAAAAAAAAAAAAAAAAAAAAAAAAAAAAAAAAAAAAAAAAAAAAAAAAAAAAAAAAAAAAAAAAAAAAAAAAAAAAAAAAAAAAAAAAAAAAAAAAAAAAAAAAAAAAAAAAAAAAAAAAAAAAAAAAAAAAAAAAAAAAAAAAAAAAAAAAAAAAAAAAAAAAAAAAAAAAAAAAAAAAAAAAAAAAAAAAAAAAAAAAAAAAAAAAAAAAAAAAAAAAAAAAAAAAAAAAAAAAAAAAAAAAAAAAAAAAAAAAAAAAAAAAAAAAAAAAAAAAAAAAAAAAAAAAAAAAAAAAAAAAAAAAAAAAAAAAAAAAAAAAAAAAAAAAAAAAAAAAAAAAAAAAAAAAAAAAAAAAAAAAAAAAAAAAAAAAAAAAAAAAAAAAAAAAAAAAAAAAAAAAAAAAAAAAAAAAAAAAAAAAAAAAAAAAAAAAAAAAAAAAAAAAAAAAAAAAAAAAAAAAAAAAAAAAAAAAAAAAAAAAAAAAAAAAAAAAAAAAAAAAAAAAAAAAAAAAAAAAAAAAAAAAAAAAAAAAAAAAAAAAAAAAAAAAAAAAAAAAAAAAAAAAAAAAAAAAAAAAAAAAAAAAAAAAAAAAAAAAAAAAAAAAAAAAAAAAAAAAAAAAAAAAAAAAAAAAAAAAAAAAAAAAAAAAAAAAAAAAAAAAAAAAAAAAAAAAAAAAAAAAAAAAAAAAAAAAAAAAAAAAAAAAAAAAAAAAAAAAAAAAAAAAAAAAAAAAAAAAAAAAAAAAAAAAAAAAAAAAAAAAAAAAAAAAAAAAAAAAAAAAAAAAAAAAAAAAAAAAAAAAAAAAAAAAAAAAAAAAAAAAAAAAAAAAAAAAAAAAAAAAAAAAAAAAAAAAAAAAAAAAAAAAAAAAAAAAAAAAAAAAAAAAAAAAAAAAAAAAAAAAAAAAAAAAAAAAAAAAAAAAAAAAAAAAAAAAAAAAAAAAAAAAAAAAAAAAAAAAAAAAAAAAAAAAAAAAAAAAAAAAAAAAAAAAAAAAAAAAAAAAAAAAAAAAAAAAAAAAAAAAAAAAAAAAAAAAAAAAAAAAAAAAAAAAAAAAAAAAAAAAAAAAAAAAAAAAAAAAAAAAAAAAAAAAAAAAAAAAAAAAAAAAAAAAAAAAAAAAAAAAAAAAAAAAAAAAAAAAAAAAAAAAAAAAAAAAAAAAAAAAAAAAAAAAAAAAAAAAAAAAAAAAAAAAAAAAAAAAAAAAAAAAAAAAAAAAAAAAAAAAAAAAAAAAAAAAAAAAAAAAAAAAAAAAAAAAAAAAAAAAAAAAAAAAAAAAAAAAAAAAAAAAAAAAAAAAAAAAAAAAAAAAAAAAAAAAAAAAAAAAAAAAAAAAAAAAAAAAAAAAAAAAAAAAAAAAAAAAAAAAAAAAAAAAAAAAAAAAAAAAAAAAAAAAAAAAAAAAAAAAAAAAAAAAAAAAAAAAAAAAAAAAAAAAAAAAAAAAAAAAAAAAAAAAAAAAAAAAAAAAAAAAAAAAAAAAAAAAAAAAAAAAAAAAAAAAAAAAAAAAAAAAAAAAAAAAAAAAAAAAAAAAAAAAAAAAAAAAAAAAAAAAAAAAAAAAAAAAAAAAAAAAAAAAAAAAAAAAAAAAAAAAAAAAAAAAAAAAAAAAAAAAAAAAAAAAAAAAAAAAAAAAAAAAAAAAAAAAAAAAAAAAAAAAAAAAAAAAAAAAAAAAAAAAAAAAAAAAAAAAAAAAAAAAAAAAAAAAAAAAAAAAAAAAAAAAAAAAAAAAAAAAAAAAAAAAAAAAAAAAAAAAAAAAAAAAAAAAAAAAAAAAAAAAAAAAAAAAAAAAAAAAAAAAAAAAAAAAAAAAAAAAAAAAAAAAAAAAAAAAAAAAAAAAAAAAAAAAAAAAAAAAAAAAAAAAAAAAAAAAAAAAAAAAAAAAAAAAAAAAAAAAAAAAAAAAAAAAAAAAAAAAAAAAAAAAAAAAAAAAAAAAAAAAAAAAAAAAAAAAAAAAAAAAAAAAAAAAAAAAAAAAAAAAAAAAAAAAAAAAAAAAAAAAAAAAAAAAAAAAAAAAAAAAAAAAAAAAAAAAAAAAAAAAAAAAAAAAAAAAAAAAAAAAAAAAAAAAAAAAAAAAAAAAAAAAAAAAAAAAAAAAAAAAAAAAAAAAAAAAAAAAAAAAAAAAAAAAAAAAAAAAAAAAAAAAAAAAAAAAAAAAAAAAAAAAAAAAAAAAAAAAAAAAAAAAAAAAAAAAAAAAAAAAAAAAAAAAAAAAAAAAAAAAAAAAAAAAAAAAAAAAAAAAAAAAAAAAAAAAAAAAAAAAAAAAAAAAAAAAAAAAAAAAAAAAAAAAAAAAAAAAAAAAAAAAAAAAAAAAAAAAAAAAAAAAAAAAAAAAAAAAAAAAAAAAAAAAAAAAAAAAAAAAAAAAAAAAAAAAAAAAAAAAAAAAAAAAAAAAAAAAAAAAAAAAAAAAAAAAAAAAAAAAAAAAAAAAAAAAAAAAAAAAAAAAAAAAAAAAAAAAAAAAAAAAAAAAAAAAAAAAAAAAAAAAAAAAAAAAAAAAAAAAAAAAAAAAAAAAAAAAAAAAAAAAAAAAAAAAAAAAAAAAAAAAAAAAAAAAAAAAAAAAAAAAAAAAAAAAAAAAAAAAAAAAAAAAAAAAAAAAAAAAAAAAAAAAAAAAAAAAAAAAAAAAAAAAAAAAAAAAAAAAAAAAAAAAAAAAAAAAAAAAAAAAAAAAAAAAAAAAAAAAAAAAAAAAAAAAAAAAAAAAAAAAAAAAAAAAAAAAAAAAAAAAAAAAAAAAAAAAAAAAAAAAAAAAAAAAAAAAAAAAAAAAAAAAAAAAAAAAAAAAAAAAAAAAAAAAAAAAAAAAAAAAAAAAAAAAAAAAAAAAAAAAAAAAAAAAAAAAAAAAAAAAAAAAAAAAAAAAAAAAAAAAAAAAAAAAAAAAAAAAAAAAAAAAAAAAAAAAAAAAAAAAAAAAAAAAAAAAAAAAAAAAAAAAAAAAAAAAAAAAAAAAAAAAAAAAAAAAAAAAAAAAATTTTTGTGTATACTATATAAAAGGCAAACGAGCGTTCGGGTCACCTGATGGTAAGTGATCACCGCCGCCCACGATCCCGTGTAACACCAGAAGAGCTACAGGGATGCCGGCCTTTAAGGTGGAAATAGTCGCATTTTTTGAAGGTACCCATATCGAATCAACCTGGAAACACTGCCACTAGGCCATTCCACAGTTGAGTGGCACGTGGAAGGAAGTTCCTAAAAAACCGCACAGTAGTAGAGTGCCACGTATCCAGACGGTGAGAATGGTATTTCAAGAACATCAAGAACTATAATATGATTTTAAATTATATTATTTTCTTTTCTACAAGCGGCACGTGTTAGATTTTCATTTGAGACATTTTTTATAAGTCCTACTAACCCAATCCTACTTGCCTCGCTATAAATCATAGACTAATTTGAATTGAAAATCAAATAGTTATTATCCTTTCTTTTATAAGAAATTAAAAAATATATTTAAATAAAATATATTATAAAAGAAAAGCCTCGCTTATTTTATATAACCTTACGCTTAAGAAATAAATTTTCTTTTATTCATAGACATTTATGAGAAAGTGTGAAGTTATTACTGGCATACTTTTAAGTGATGTGAAGAAAATAATTTTAAGAATTTATAGTATAATTAAGACGTTCTCTTGATATTTTCACGTGAATGCTTTTTCTCGCATATCAGGATAGTCAAAGAGAACCTGGTATCAAGGCACTCCGTTATCGACTTTCCTCTCGATATCGAGACAGCGTGCTGAGTGGCCGAACTCAAGGTTGCTCTTTGTCTTACCAGAGCGGGGTAATGAAAATAATAACCAAATAAGAACCTACAGAAGAAAAATGAGATAGTCGTTGCGCAGTAGAACGGCGTCTGACTGTAAGCCTGATGGTTGTGGGTTCGATTCGCATTCGGGGGAATCATGACATATTATTTTCATTTCTCCGCTCTGGTACCTAGACAAAACGAAGCGTTGAGTTCCGCAGCTCAACACTCTATGTATCGATTTCAGGCGAAAAATAGATTCTCTTTTAATACCGGGAAAGGGTATTAAAAGAGAATCTATTTTTGCTATTGCTATTCGGGAAGACACATAAAGCTATAACATAAAGATGAGAAAGAAGAAGTCCGTGCTGGAGCAGCGCCTGATGTATTAGTTAGGCAACTTTTTTAAATACATTATGTATATTAATTCAAATTTTTCCAAAACAGGTCATAGCTTAATGCCTGTTCTAATATTCTATGATATTTCCTGCAATATGTTAATTCTTGGGTTAAGCTACTTTCAGTATTGAATAGGTAGATATACATTTTAGAAACTTAAACTTACTTACTTAGACGTTTTACAATGATACAGAAGCCTGTGATCACAATTAGACTTAATTTTCTGAAAGTTTAGATTGAAGTGAAAATCAAAAACTCAAAAATATAGAAAGATGACCATCAGACCACGTTCTAATATAGAGTTCCGAGTAGTTTTAAAATGTATTCTCGAATATAAAAATATAACGTTTATACGCGTTGGCTTGAACTTTACCATATTCCATTCTACTCAGTATGTAGATTTTTCATATCAATGGGGCCAAAGTTAGTTTAATATAATTATAAGTATAATGAACAACAAGCAAATATGGTCGACCAGAACAAAAAGTGGCCATTGTGGCGCTGTGTGACAGCATCTGCCTGTATATACGATGGTTGTAAGTTCGACTCCCACTCGGAGGATTTTAATTATTTATATTACGCCGGTATGCCTAGTGACAACATAAAGCGCGGCGTTAAGTTCCACCACTCAACACAGAATATCTCGAATTCTAGCAGAAAGTGGAGAACGGAGTGTCTCGACACTGGGTTCTCTCTGACTACCCTGCTATGCGAGAAAAAGCGGTAAGATGTAAAAAACCCAAACTGAAATCTACAGACAAAACAGCCTAGTATTTTAATATATTGTAAAAGATCCTAAGAAAACATCTCAGAAATGGATGCTTGTTTTCCAGCCGTACTTCCCTTTTATTTTATTACCAGCCTTTCAAGTATTTTGTATAGGAGAGAGATTTCAACCGGTTCTGTAGCACGAGTATGTACTTTACTTTTAAATTGATTAACGTTTTATTTTACTTTGGGATTAAACGATGAATCTTTAAATTAATTTTGTTTAACGAATTTATTTTTGCAGGATCATCGTTTCGTTGTTTACTTTTAGAAATAATAGATTCTTATACATAAAACTATTTTGATAAATAGTTTCTAAAAAAATTGGCATTTAAACAAATATATCATATTACGCGTCTTTAATTTACAAAACCATATTCCATAACGTGGCCATCGGGCCTAATGGGACAGCATCTAACTGTAATAGCGATTGGTTGTGGGTTCGGTTGTAAATATACAAAAAAAATTGAAATACGCATTAACCGGCAAATTTAACATTTTCATCTTATATTTTTATTTTAAACATTACTTGTTACAATTTATATTTATTTATATGAGCATTAATGAAATAATATTTTATAAGTAACACGTGTACCAAATAACTTGAAGTGGCGGAACTTGTTAATTTCTACCAACTGATGAACAACACTTGAATATTATGAGTAGTTCATTTTGAGGTTAAAATATGTATACTTCATTTTAAAAGGGTTTTTTAAAATAATTTTGATGGCTTAAAATTCTAATAGTGATTATTGAAATTGGAACTGCACTATAGTTTTCCCTGGAAATCTGTATAGAGTGAAAGAAAGTAAAGGAAAGGTGTTTTACGTAGCAGGGTCGTCCAAGAGAAACTAGTGTCCAGACACTAGTGTTGAGATGTAAATATAGAACGGGCTGTCTTAACATAAAGTTATTTTTTTCCATTTTATTAAATGTGGTAGATAAATTTTAGATATAATTATTTCTCTAGATATAATTTTATTAATTACTAGCTATGCTATTACCGTGTATACATATGCGTTTAGTAAAAAGTGATTCTTTTATTAGAAATGGACACTCCTATTTTGTTTATTAGTATATTGTGTATAATTTAGAATTGAATTGAAGCTAAATGAACCAATTAAATTATTTTTATTCTATTTTGTCTAATTCTAACCTAGTGTCCATTGTCCTCTTTCCGCCTGAAATCAAGACATTGCGTGTTAAATGGCGGAACTTGACGCTGCTCTTTATCTTAGATACCGCAGCGGAGAAATGAATATATTCATTCCCTCAAGTGGGAATCTAGCCTACAACTGTCGCGTCAGACTCTATCCAACTGCGCTCACTTAGTTTTAAAAAAGCTCCTACCTGTGAACTGATCTGAACTGTAAAGTGGACTGATCATCAAAGTTGCTGGAAACTACTCGGTACAGAAAGCACAGGACCGATCGTCTTGAAAAATCTAGAGGAGAGTCCTGGAAGTATATTTATTAATATTTCGATATTATTATTATTGTACTACATACTTTATAAATGTATTTAATGAATATTTACGTTTTCAACTATATCGCCTCCAGACAGCTATTCAACTGAATTTGTACCTTAATTTAAATGAAATTGCTTTCTTGTTACCTGAAGTTTAAATTGTCGTACCACAATTTGCATGTTTCGAGGTCAGATATGCGAAACTTAGATTACAAGTTGACGGTGTGAACCTAAATCCTAAGAGGCATCAGTTAGATCTACATATTAAGATTTCTATGAATTTAGTTACAGAAATTAATTGATATAGAATAATTTGTTTTAATTATAATTTATTTTGAATTTGGAAAGTATTATTAATATTGAAAATATGTAAACAAAAAATTTCAATAAAAAGGTTTACTAAATATATATTTTTTAATTGAATTAACAATTTCGTTACAATTTCTATTGAGTTAATGCTAAAAGCTTATGAAGTTATTTATTAGTATTAAAACTTGTCTTATTTTTAACGCACGTTCATTCCTCGTTCTTCGTCGTGTTCTTTATTTGCTAATAAGCACCTATTAATAAGACTCATTTATGTTCTTACAGAGTATACTAATAACATAAAAAAAAAAAAAAAAAAAAAAAAAAAAAAAAAAAAAAAAAAAAAAAAAAAAAAAAAAAAAAAAAAAAAAAAAAAAAAAAAAAAAAAAAAAAAAAAAAAAATGTTATAAAATATTATCGCCATTAGGTTCTTTATAAAGGCGTCCGTAGTTGGCCAACAGTAACCGGCATTGATTGACAAATTGCCCCGTTGAAGAGACAGTGGGTGGGACACGCAGCGAGGAGAATCAAAGGCCATTGGGGCTGAAAGGTTCTGGAGTGGTGACCATGAACCAGGCGACAGTCAGTGGATAGGCCATCTATCAGGTGGACCGTCCGGTCGAAGTTGCCGTAAGCCACTGGATGCCGGAAGCGATCGTCGTGGAAATGCTTGAAAAAGCCTATGTCCAACAATGGGCGTCGTACAGCTTAGACTTGTTAATTTTTGCTTAACTTGCTTTATGTGGAAGTTGTGTTAAAATAAACAAAATATCATTTTGATACTAACCAAATCCGATTCCATTTGGACGGAAAGTGAAAAAATATTACACTCGATAACGTCCACAGATCTTACCAAATAATGTAGAATTCTTTCTCCAAATTCTTTGCTTCCAAATTGCTTGAATATTCGTAAATAAATATATGACATATAAATATTACTTATACGTCGTTTTACAAATCATGTATGGGTACGAGTTGTGGTCTATTATTTTACTGTTTCATCCAATGTTATAGCAAGGTTTTGAAGCATGAAATGGAGTGCTGATTGAACTATCGATCTGATATTGAATACTGTATATTTATAAGTTTGCTTTAAATTTTTTACGACCGCCACTGGCTTATATGTATTTTAATTTCCTCATCGAAATAGGTTTTAATATAAATAACTTTTTCAAGCTGTAATTTTTTATGCACACACTTTTTTAAGCATTCCAGTCCATTTGCTACGATATTTTCTGTTTCGCATTATATTTCAGGATTATATTGAGAGTTAACTCACTTAGTTTTTTCCAATCTTTTAAGGTTTTTTTATAAGAAATAAGCAATTGAGGACATCTGACAGCGTTTGACTCTACCCGCTATGGTTGTCGGCACGATTCCCAGTTAATGGGGGATATTTAAATGATTTCCCTCTTGTGACGAGACAAAGCGCGGAGTTCAGTTCCGCCACTTAACAGGTAATGTCTTGGATTTGAGCGGAGGGTGGAGAATGGAGTGTCTTGATACTAGGTTATTAACTCTTATCCTGTTATGCGGAATAGCTAAAAGAAAGTTATTCCGAACATCTTAAAAGCACTTAATCACGAAATATTGAAAAATAAACGATTTTAAAAGCTCCAATACTTTCAAAGTCAATTATGTAGTAACAGATGCTTAATTTGTTAAATGAGTAACATATCACACTTCTATTCTTTACTTATAAGGTAGAAATGTATAAAAAATTAAACACAGCGAGACTCGAACCCGCGCTCCTTGGAAACCATCCAAACGATCTCACAGTTAAGATATGTATTCTATATCCACCTACGTCGAATCTCTTATATGCTTATTACAACTTATTTTCTTTGCTCGCATCTGTATAAAGAGATTTTTTTAATATCTGCTACTAAAAAAGTTATATACTTTAATGAAACAATCATTTGGTAAGAGAGAAAGCTAATTGAACGTAGCGGTACTCGAATACGCTTCCACGTCACATTTAAGCTCTGACCGCTAAGCCATGCGTTCTACATCCAGCTACTTCGAATTTCTAAAACGCTTATAACAGATTACTTTCTTTGCTAGTTGTTGTTATCAACATTTATATACGATTTTAAAATTATTAAAATAATTTTAATTAATTTTTTTAAGAACTTCTCTGATGACAATACATTTTTTTGAATGATAGGCAGAATTTAATAGAAGGGGTACAATTTATATAGTGATAATGTTACGATAAATTTAATTTAAGTACTATAAGGCACAAGCATAAATAATCCTTTTTTTTTTACAATTTTTTAAGTGTTAACCGCACACTTAGGAAATTGTAAAGGACTTATTTAGAAAACGTATAAAAATTTGAACGCAGCGGGATTTGAACCCGGGCTTGAACGGTTTTCAAGAGGCGCGCAATAATCCTTGTTCACACTTCCATACGATTTTTTCCTGTAAATACATTGAAATATATTCAAGAATACTAAATAATTTTCGTGAAATACGCTCTGTACATGCTCAACCTCAAAATCACCTCATAAATCGTCGGCTTATCGAAAAAAGCCGCTAAAGAGATAAATGACAATTTCGCTATAAATTATACACTTTATATTGCCTTTCAATTCCTTCCAAACAAAATCTCATTGTGTTTATCATTAATAATTTGCGAAGTTACTTTACTTTTGAAATATTTTAGAACGGTTGCGTGTTAGTCAAGTGCTTTAGCCTTTAGATATATAGATTAGCTTATAAGGTAACGATTTAAAATTAATTAGTCATAGAATCGGCTAAAAACACGCTAGTTTTAGTAAAATATAGAGTAGAATAATTAATTATATGTCAAATGAACGAAGACACTGAAAAGAGGATTTTAATCTGTTACATATCAATTATTATACTAACGAAAACAGCTATATTGGCCATCGTGGCGCAGTCTGACAGCGTCTGACTGTATGCGATGGTTGCTAATTCGATTCCCAATTGAGGGAATCAAATGAAAACATTTATTTTATTTTTATTAATAAAATAATTAGGGCGGAAAAATTAAAATATTCTAATAATTTTCATTTCTCTCCTCTGGTGACGGAATAAAGTACAGCGTTGAGTTCCGCCGCTCAACACGCAATGTTTCGGATACAGGCGGAAAATGGAGAGGGCTAGTGTCTTGACACTAGGTTCTCTCTATCTAACCTGTTAAGCGGAAAAAGCGTGAAGCTAAATGCTTGTAAATTTTTTTTAGAATTAGTTTTATTAAATGATAACGTTTTTACATTTGCCTATATTTTAATGGTAGAATGAATTTTAAATATGAATTTGTTATTTTAGTCAATTTGTACAATAATATACTTTAAAACTTTTTATTGTAATCGAGAATTGTAACGAAAAAAGTGGTTGATTCTGTTTCACAGTACACAGTACTTAATACAACACAAAATTGTGAACGTATTTCGTTAATTGTAACAAAAGGCATCGCATTTTATACCTACAAATTCTCTCAATCATTATGCGAGATTATTTTTATACTTTTAAAATATGGTACTTCTACTATTAATATAGTATATATACCGAGTTAGTCTTGATATGAATGTAATAGAAATTAAGTATATAAAAACTTTATATTTTGATCGTTGTTATGAATGACACTATATATAAAAGCATTTAACGCGTCTTCAACCCGTGTTAACAAATTCAATAACATTTAGACGAGTATTGGTTATTACCAAACTTTATGTGTACTTAGAAGTTTAAATATTTTAGCTTTACTAGAGCGTCGTTTGTAGCGTAAAAGTATAACTGTAATATTGACATCTAGGGACATCGTCTGATTGTAAACTTTGATTTAACTTGATTGGTTATGGGTTCGATCCTCACATAAGGGGAATAATAATATTTAAATTACATTTATTTCTCCATTCTGGCAGGACAAATTACAGCATTAAGTTCCCTCACTCGACACGCTATGTCTCGATTCGCTTCGATAGTAGATATCGAGTGGGAAACGAAGAACTGTGTGTCTTGAAAGTTAATAGATTATCTCTGACTACCGAGAAAAAATTGAAATTGTATGTTTAAAATTATCGCAAAGACTAGCAGTGGTAGGTTCAATTTTTTTTTTACTTTACACTTTAGGTCAAATAAAATTTATATCTATAAAAGACATACTTACCTAGAGCACAGTTCAAAGTATTGTTGTAATCATATTTACATATTAATAATTAACTGATTTTGATCTTAAATAAACTAATACAATTTAAAAAAAATGTGTTTTAAATAATGTTTTCTTTGCATGTGGCCATATTCACTCTGTATATTCTGTTTTTCTATATATATTGTGTGCCTTTTGTATTCTGTATTTGAGTTTTTAATATAATGTAAATATATAAAAACAGTTTTACCAATGTTGTTTTGTATTTTATGAAAACCTTTAAACCCGTGCTGAGTTTTTAAAAACGGGATCTGATATTATAATATATAATAAAAAAACAAAATTGTAAAAACAAAATACTATTTATTTTAATAATATACAAACACTATTTTGTAAATAATGTTCTAAATGGCAATTTACAGAGAATGTAAAGCCTAAGTTACACAAGAATAATATCCATATAGTCATCATAAAAAAGAATACCTGGAATACAATGCATCGTTCTTTGCAAACTTTGATTTTTTTTTACATTATAATATATAATAAAAAAAACAAAATTGTAAAAACAAAATACTATTAATTTTAATAATATACAAACACTATTTTATGCCAAATAATGTTCTAAATGGCAATTTACAGAGAATGTAAAGCCCTAAGTTACACAATAATATCATATAGTCATCATAAAAGAATACCTGGAATACAATGCATCGTTCTTTGCAAACTTTGATTTTTTTTTACATTAATTAAACTATTAACTTGCTTAGGAGGGTAGCCAGAGAGAACTCAGTGTCAAGATTCGGTTCTCTCATTTCGACAGTCTCTAGTTTCTCTTTGACTATCCTATGTGGAAAAAAGGGTGAAACTGTAAAAAATAAACAATACCCTCTGAAAACACCTTAACTTTCCATGCAACGTTTAATTTTGCTTTCATTTGATCGCTTGCTTCAATAATCACGACGACGAAAGTTAGTTATGTTCCATTTCACCGATAATATGTGTGTACATACATAAGATATACTATTATAAATATATATGAAACTCATGATTGTCTGATGAGTCTATTGAGCTATGGGACCTAGCCCATTTTTACTATAAATATAATATTAGTATATATATAATAAATTAAAAGCTTTCCTATATCTATATCTACAATATGCTAATATAATCATCAGTAATTAAATATTACCTGCTACAGTACAGTAATTTTAAACATAATATCCGTATTCCCACACCACAGAGTAAAAAATCATTTTACTGCATTTGTTTATTGTCTCTAGACTAGAACACTACTCGTCTATTTTAAACACATTACGGAACAGATACTGGTAAAAACATTTGTGGATCTCCTAATTTTGGCTCAAATCGAATATTTACTTTTGTGTCACCATCACCAACTTCTAGAAAGCTATTCCAATCGACCATCCAGTAAAATCCATTTTTCTTTGGCGGTGGTAGTTCTGAGTCTCCTGGTATGATGGGGGCCGCACCACCGAAAGAGTCTTCAAGGTCTGCTATAGACGCACTACTGTCAGAATCAGAAACGACGGTGTCAGGTATTTCGGCACTCTTAGTCTCGGTTTGCTGAGTGGTCGATACAGTGCTTGTAGAGTTATCTGCAACTAAACTTGCAGTCTCATTTATTTCACGCTTACTTTGATCAACACCAACAACAACTTCGTCTTCTGATGGGCTTGGACCTTCGTTTAGAGGTATTACTTTCACTGCTTCGTAATCAATAGGCTCGTAATTAGGTTTTGGTGAACTTGATACTGCTTTTGGTTTCCTACTCTTTGGTAAATCCAATGGTAGAACGCTTTGTTTTGTCTCTGATGACGATGTGTCTAGCTCAAATGGGAACTTTGGTTTCAAAGGTTCGTATAAGAAATTTGTTTGAGAAAAATGTTGGTCCTTATTGGCAGACGTGGAAAGGTCTGATGGCGAAATGAGATCGTAAGTTAGTAATAGGTTCTCTGGTAACTGAACTGTGCCATCAACTATCTTTGGTGGTGGTAATGGCTTGAAACCTTCTAATGGCAACAAAAAGTTGTCTTGTCCTGGCCTGCCTTTTAAGCCATGAGCGTCTAAAAATGCTTGCAATTCAGCTGGAAGCTCTAGTATTGGACTCT